>JAXQQM020080285.1:0-17922 GCA_034641835.2 Pinus albicaulis | reverse complement strand
CCCATTCGCATCGGAGATTATAAGGGCAGCGGAGTGTATTAACCAAAACTTGCGATTGCGATTGAAGCCCGGACCCAATGGACTTATAAACCATAAGTAACAAGTATTTGAAGTCCGGCATGATTGCATCGGAACAACCCAATCGTAATCGGAGAAATTGAAAGAAGGTATAAGTGACTCAATCGCATCGGAGTTAGAGTTGGCAAAGAAACATGCAAACGCAAGGTGCGATTGCGATCAATCGCAATCGGAGCAGGAGCGATCAATTGCAATCGGAGGAGACTCATTGCATCGGGAAGCATGTCAAGTGGGCCCAAAAGGAGTTCTTATATGTTTAAAAAGTCTTCATTATATTACGCTGAGAATTGATTTAACAAGGAAGTTTGTATGTATGCTGAGAGTTGAAATTACTTATATGTATATATGAAAGGGCGTTGTTATATATATATATATATATATATATATATATATATATATATATATAACATTGTTGCGGTGGTATTAAAGATGTGCCGCGTGGTCCGTGGGTTGTATGTATATGCCTCAGCTTAACGGGAGGGCGATTATTAATATACAACGACTGTGATATATGTCCGTTCTGCTTGCGGAATGTTCCACATCAACAAGACACTCGTGGCATGAAAAGCGATGGAATATGGCCCAGAATTACAGTCAGCAGATTCATTTATATATAAAGCGCTGATATAAAAATGAAAAATGCAGTTACACAAATACAGAAGTTACGCAGCAGCCATAAACAGAAAGGCATACAGAGAAGAGAAAGGGACAAAGACACAGTCAGAGAAAAGACAAATGCACAGCAAGCCAAGAGACAAAACGAATGAGCTGGAGTTCTCATTTAAATTTGAATGTAAATGTTTTATTTAAATTTATATTGTTGTGATGCATTGGCAAGTCTCCGGAAGAGAGAAAATATCCCACTGTAATATTAAAATAAGCGCCTACTGTTATATTTTCTGAATGAGTGGATAAAAGAGATGAGAAGGAAGAAGGAAAAGAGACATGGCCGTCCATTTCGAATTCCCAGTGGAATACAAACAACCATGAAGTTATTTTTGTATAAAACAGGGTAATATCCAAGGGGAGAAAAAGTTGACGAAAAAGAGTGAGAGAAGAAGAGAGTGTGCAACAGAATTAAAGAGAGTTGAAGAGAATAAGCAAGCTGCAAGAAGAATGTGAATAAGGAGGAGCTGAGCAAAGAAGAAGAAGGGGCTGAGCAGAGATGATGCATGTCTGATATAAGAGTTGATGAACAACAGAGAAGAAGGTACAAAACAGAGCTGATATCCAAGGTAAATCAGCAAGTGTTTTTCTTTTGAAAGAGTAAGGAAGTTGGAGCTTCCCTATCAAGTTGTAGCTTGATAGATGTCAGTTGTAGCTGACTGAGGTAGGAGCCTCCTGTAGGTTGGTGCCTGCAGAAAATAGATGGAAGTTGGAGCTTCCTTGCAAGTTGTAGCTTGCATAATTGAGGTTGGAGCCTCTTGTAGGTTGGTGCCTGCAGAAAATCAGTGGTGAGAGGGAGTTGGAGCTTGCCTTTGCATCACAACAATAATAAGATGTGGTTTTCTCCCTTTATGGGTTTCCACATATATCTAGTGTCTATGTGCATGATGTCTATGTGTTGATATGATATATCTATTCTGCTAATACTTGCTGCTAACATATTAAGACTGCTGGTACATTATCTAATATGCTTATTAATTGCTGCTCATAAATAAATATTGCTCACACATTATGTTGATCATGAAATGAAGGTGTTAATAAATTAAAATAATTTTTAAAGGAAAAGTTTTAAAAGTCCATGAATGTGTTAAACTGATTCACCCCCCCCCCCTCTCAGTTTAACTAAGAGTTCAACAATTGGTATCAGAGCCAAGTTCCTTTGGTGCAAGCCTAATAGCTTGAAGGAGATATAGTTAAGTCATGGACTATCAAAATGTACCTGTGTTAAATACAACAAACTTTCCTGAATGGAGAGATAAGGTTAAAACAGGATTATTGGCTTATGAACCTGAAGTATGGAAGCTTGTATGTGATGGTTACTGCACAGACTCCCCCACAGTGAAAGAACAACAGAGGAATGCCAAGGGAAAATGTGTGATATATGACAGTCTTCATAACAAGGACCTTGAGTTGATAATGGATTTAACCTCTGCAAAAGAAATCTGGGACAGATTGCATTTCATGCATGGAATAAACACAGAGAAATGCATTGTGAAGAAGGAGAAGAGAATTAAGAAGAAGAAAAATTCAGGTCAAAAGGAAAATATTCAATCAAATGAGGTACCTGCTGGTGTGAATAGTAGTGAGAGCCATGAAGAAATTGCAGCTGAAGAAAATGCCCAACTTGACACAGCGCTGACTGAAATAGAAAAATTGAAGAATGAAAACAAAAACCTTAAGAGATTGGTACAAATATGTGATGAGAAAGAATATGAAGACAGAAAATAATTATTTTCCTGAAGACACAAATTGAAGAGGCAAAGAAAGTAGAAGACACTCTGCTGCAACAAATGAGTGAGAAAAGTCAGGAATGTGAAAGATTGGAAGAAGAAGTAGTGAGCCTAAGAAAGAACTTAGAAAAAGCCCAAAGAGAACTATTAATGAATACACCTCTAATGAAAGGCTCTGGACAGTTGGATCAGATTCTAAATGCACAAAGGTCACCTCTCATAAAGGCTGGGATAGGATATGAAGGAGAAACTAGTAAGCCCAAGGTAGAAGATAACAAGAAAATCATCTTTGTGAAGGCTGTAAAAGATAATAAAGCAACTCAGCAGATTCCTACAAAAATATAATCTAGCAAGAACATGAGTTGCAGAGAAACAAATAGAATCAAGTAGCAAAATGAAAGAACAGAGAATGAGAAGATGAAACAATCAATTGTTGAAGGCTCATATGCTCCTAAGGATGTATTGAACAAATTCGGAAGATGTCAAAGGAGGTTCCTCCCTCCTATGAAAAATAGCACATGTTTTTCCTGCCACAAACAAGGACATAATGCAACATATTGCAAGACAAAGCCAATCCAATCCAATCAGCGAAGGGTGCAGCAAAAGAGAAGAATCCCTCAAGCAAGCAAATGGAAAGAACAATCTTTCACCATGTACACAAATCATTTCCATGGCTATTGTTATGCATGCAATAATTTTGGACATAAAATTGTTGATTGTAAAATGTATCCAAGAAGAGAAACAAAATATTATACATCAGCTCAAATGCACATTGGTCAAATAAGATGTTATGTATGCCTCAAGCTTGGCCACAAAGTAAAGGACTGTAAACTGCCATATATATTAAAGAACTCCAGACAGATGATGAAATCCAATCCAATCAAACAAAACTATGAATCGGAAAGGAGTGCAGACATTATGATGAACCCCAATAAAGTATGGAAAGAAAAGAGAAAGGGGGAGCCTATTATCTCAATAACATAATGAATACATCCTAGTCTTAGGGGGAGCTGCTCTAGGAAACAAAGAAAATATCTAACCAGTTACAAATATGAAGCAACATCCCAGGGGGAGAGCAGTTCATATATAGACCCCATGAAAGTAGTCTAAGAAGAGCTCCATGTAATGAGAACAGCTATGAGATCAGGAAGAAAAAGGAATTAGAAACAGAGCAGTGGAGTTGAAAAGGCCTGAAGGAGTGTAATACAGAGGTTTATTCATGAATTAGGGGTGTAATACAGTTTGAAGATGAATTATTGAGCAATTAGTTGAGCATATATTTTGATTGAAGACTAAAACCCTGTGATAAAGACTTAATATGCTTGGGGATGAGTTGGAGCAGTGCTTAAATGGCAGAAGAGGACTGGAGAGGGAGCCCAAGAGCTGCAAAGAGATAGAGAACCTCTTCAGTAAAAGTATAGGAGGATAATGGCCATCGAGTTGAATATCTGGCCTGTTATGAAATTGTAAGAATTTTCTCTAAGATCTATCGCTTGTATATATACATATATCTGTTTATGAAGAATTGTGAATAAGTTCCATGTATAGTTTTATGTCTTCCTGGTCAAATCATATGAGGAAATTATCTCAGCGTAACTGTGCATTTTTTGTTTAACTCTGTGTGGAGGGGACCTTTCGTAATTGTGCATTTGCCGAGTTAAATCATGTATAAATGTATGTATGTCTTCTTGATGAAGGATAATGGATTTGTGTAATTGATGTTCGAATCCCATAGCCAAGGATACGGGCGGAGCGATAGAACTCTGTATACCCTATAATAGGAATCTCTATGCAGGAAGACGGAATTGAAATCATGTATATGATTGAGTTCTAGTGGTGCTCTGGGAATGCGTGAGAGTGCTTTGACTCTGCAGTAGTGTACTCCGTCCCTGTGTTAATGCATATACTCCGGAATGTTCGTGGTTATACGCTTTAGTGAGTATATTGAATATATAAATCGTGTGCGAATAGACCATGGAATGGCAATGGTTGAATAGTATCGTTGAAAATATTGGAACCATGAGTTAATGTTGTACACGGAAGTGTCGGAGCGAAACCTGGAGAGGAGAACTGGAACCCTGACCAAGGAACAGTAAAGGCGGTTTAGAACTGAAGGGTGGTTTCCATCGCACCACCATTATACGGAAGGTGGTATTGGAGAATTCGCAGCGATTCCATAAATTGACTTATGTGTGTCCCAACCGACATTACAAAACCGTCGTTTAATGTGCGCCATCGCACATTAACTATCGTACCAGGACACGGAGCGAAATGGACAGGAGCCGTCGATCTGATGGGCCGACATCTGACGGTGATCACTCGCAGGACCCACACGAAGTTTAAAGGAAGATCCCGGGGGTTAACAAAGGTACAATGCGCACGTTTGATTGGTCCTTGATTGTACTGTGGGCCCGAGGCGGAGTCATATACAATGAATTTGGTTTATATTGTTTATTAAAGTCTGACGGGTTATTAATATACGGTGGAAGACTAAGGTTTCTAATTAATAAAAGATTGCCGATTATCTAATAATATATGAGTGGATATATTATATATAATGACTGTATATGTGAAGGGCATCGTAATATGTATATGGAATATGCATATATGGTTAAATATGCCGAGGGTCAATTTGCATGATTTTAATAACCAAAGTATTATGTTGATTATAATAGCTGTATATGGTTAATTGGCACGATATGAAATATGAAATATGTGAACGGGGCCTAATACATGTACATGTAATGGACTGTCGGATTATAACTGAAGAATTGAGATATTAAAAATGACCAGACTTGTTTTTATTAAGTTTGCCAGTGTGGAATAAAGAGAACATGCGAGAGTGCCCAGATTGGGAAAATGACTGGACAATGAAATTTTGGGATGCATTTACACACAGTTAAGTGAAATATTGGAATTTACTGGGATAGTGAACAGATGAATAGACACAGAGGTGAACCAAGATATATAGAACAGTTGAATTGTATGTAAAGCAGCAATGGTTCTAGAGTAGTCCTAGAAAAGAAAATGTTATGACTTCCTCTGAACATCATGACAGAAAAAGAAAAATATTAATGAGACCAAGATCAGATTCAGTATATTGATGATTGTTGTTGAAAACAGTGGAGAGCTCAATAATAGATGTCTTAATTATGGGTAAATGTGCAAGCTGAAGTGAAACCTCTGCATGGTTTACCAAAGTAATATCAATTGGTGTTTAGGTACAGGCAGCATGCTTATCAACAGATTACCAAGCATTATCAGCGGAGCAGCAGTATGATACAGGTCCACAGGATCAAAGAACTATGGCAAAAGAACCTCAAGGCCCCTTTCTTAAGGTCAGTTACAAAACAGTATGAAGGCTGTTTGCTGGGTTTTCAATCAAACATCTTGAATATGCCTTTGTGGAAGTTCATCCTGATAGAACAGTCAAAGTATCTGAAGAATAAAGGACTAGCTGTGATTACCATCTAAAGCTCAAAATTTTTTTAAATACTACTTCAGCACAAAGAATTTGCTGGTAATCAACCTTTAAAGAGAGATTGATTACTGACATATATACCTCCTTATGTCATAAATGAATTGCATGGTTGATAAGTGAGATTGACAAATACATTGAATGCAAGAAAAGTGAACCACAACTATAACAGACATATTGGCTTCATCACAATTGAACAAATGCTATACTGCAGATGAGTATTGCAGAAGAAGACATATTCCATCTACAATCTTCCTCAACAGAAATATACTGGCTCACTACATCAGACTGAGACAGAAGTATATTTGAAGCCTTATCAGCATTTTAGTTTTTAAATCAAATGATGCATCTCTGGTTAGTTAAAGATAGTACAATGTGTTCTATGAAGTGTCATTATCCTCACTTTCAGCTCTATACAAGTGAAAGGAGTCAGTGCTTTGGGATTGTATCAACTTGTAGTGTACATTCAAGAGCAATAATCCTCAAAGTGTTCTCTCAACAAGTCTTGTACATCACTCTGGAGCAGCATGTTACAAAGTTAGCAGAAGAGGGCCTAAACATAACTCAGAGAGAGGAAATGCATAAAGCAACCCTTTGCCATTGATGTCAAAGGGGGAGGAAGAGCAAACAACAAGAGAAAGAGAAGGAAAACAGAGAAAATGTATTGCCATCAATGCCAAAGGGGGAGACTGTTGGAAATCTTGTCATTGATGGCAAAGGAGGCAGCAGATGCAGAGGCAGGAACAGTTACAAGGAGACAAAGACAGACAATGGAGGTAGCAAAGAAGCAAACGGAGGAAGCAAAGGAGACAAGCAGAGGCAGAGGCAGAGGTGGAGCCGTTATCACATCAGTAGAGGCAGAGGCAGAGCAACAGAAGCAGCAGAAGCAGAGGCAAAGGCAGAGCGACAGAAGCAGCAGAGGCAGAGATAGAGGCAGAGCCGTTATAATTCCGAGAATCGCCCAACCCGGAGGACAGATATATAATATTCCGAGAATCATTACCCGATGGGCGTTACATATTTATACATAAACCTTATTCTGGGAATCGCATAACCCCAAGCGGCAAAGTATATATATAAACATATATATATATATATATATATACAAACATTATTCCGGGAATCGCCTAACCCGGGAATCACAATACATTTAAATGCCGCGCATTTCATATTTTGCAATGGTCCAAGGCATATACATTAATATATATATTTAAGTGGAGCGCGTTATGATCAATGGAAAGGAAGTAATATAAAGTGGGACCCTCACCCAATCGCATCAGAGAAAAGGTTGGCAGCGGAACATAGTGACAAGAGCTCCGATTGAGTTCCGGACCCAATAGGGCATACAAACAGTGGCTTGATAAGTTTGAAATCCGGCTTAATCGCATCAGAAAGAAACAAACCATCGCAACACATATTAAAATACTTGCGATTGTGATTAAGAGTTCGGACCCGATGGGCGTATAAACAATGGTTAATATATATTTGAATTCCGGCCTAATCGCATCGGAGATTATAAGAGCATCGGAACATGCAACAAAGAGTTGCGATTGCGATTGGAAGTTCCGGACCCGATGGATGTATGAATTATAATTCAAACGTGTTTGAAGTCCTTTCCCAATCGCATCGGCAAAATACAATGAACAGTGGCCAATCGCATCGGAGAATATAAGAGTTGCGATTGCGATTAGAAGCCCGGACCCGATGGGCGTATAAACGATGGATGATATATATTTGAAGTCCGGCATGATCGCATCGGAACAACCCAATCGCATCGGAGATTATAAGGGCAGCGGAGTGTATAAACCAAAACTTGCGATTGTGATTGAAGCCCGGACCCAATGGGCTTATAAACCATAAGTAACAAGTATTTGAAGTCCGACATGATCGCATTGGAAAAACCCAATCGCAATCGGAGAAATCGAAAGAAGGTATAAGTGACTCAATCGCATCGGAGTTAGAGTTGGCAAAGAAACATGCAAACACAAGGTGCGATTGTGATCAATCGCAATCGGAGCAGGAGTGATCAATTGCAATCGAAGGAGACTCATTGCATCGGGAAGCGTGTCAAGTGGGTCCAAAAGGAGTTATTATATGTTTAAAAAATCTTCATTATATTACGCTGAGAATTGATTTAAAAAGGAAGTTTGTATGTATAACGAGAGTTGAAATTACTTATATGTATATATGAAAGGGCGCTGTTATATATATATATAACATTGTTGCGGTGGTATTAAAGATGTGCCGCGTGGTCCGTGGGTTGTATGTATATGCCTCAACTTAATGGGAGGGCGATTATTAATATACAACGACTGTGATATATGTCCGTTCCGCTTGCGGAATGTTCCACATCAACAAGACACTCGTGGCATGAAAAGCATTGGAATATGGCCCATAATTACAGTCAGCAGATTCATTTATATATAAAGCACTGATATAAAAATGAAAAATACAGTTACAAAAATACAGAGGTTACGCAGCAGCGATAAACAGAAAGGCTTACAGAGAAGAGAAAGGGACAAAGACACAGTCAGAGAAAAGAAAAATGCGCAGCAAGCCAAGAGACAAAATGAGTGAGCTGGAGTTCTCATTTGTAATTTGAATGTAAATGTTTTATTTAAATTTATATTGTTGTGATGCATTGGCAAGTCTTCGGAAGAGAGAAAATATCCCACTGTAATATTAAAATAAGCACCTACTGTTATATTTTCTGAATGAGCAGATAAAAGAGATGAGAAGGCAGAAGGCAAAGAGACATGGCCGTCCATTTCGAATTCCCAATGGAATACAAATAGCCATGAAGCTGTTTTTGTATAAAACAGGGTAATATCCAAGGGGATAGGGTTGACGAAAAAGGAGTGAGAGAAGAAGAGAGTATGCAGCAGAATTAAAGAGAGTTGAAGAGAATAAGCAAGCTGCAAGAAGAATGTGAATAAGGAGGAGATGAGCAAAGAAGAAGAAGGGGCTGAGCAGAGATGATGCAGGTCTGATATAAGAGTTGATGAACAGCAGAGAAGAAGGTACAAAACAGAGCTGATATCCAAGGTAAATCAGCAAGTTTTTTTCTTTTGAAAGAGTAAGGAAGTTGGAGCTTCCCTATCAAGTTGTAGCTTGATAGATGTCAGTTGTAGCTGACTGAGGTAGGAGCCTCCTGTAGGTTGGTGCCTGCAGAAAATTGATGGGAGTTGGAGCTTCCTTGCAAGTTGCAGCTTGCAGAATTGAGGATAGAGCCTCCTGTAGGTTGGTGCCTGCAGAAAACAGTGGTGAGAGGGAGTTGGAGCTTGCCTTTGCATCACAACAATAATAAGATGTGGTTTTCTCCCTTTATGGGTTTCCACTTATATCTGGTATCTATGTGCATGATGTCTATGTGTTGATATGGTATATCTATTCTACTAATACTTGCTGCTAACATATTAAGACTGCTGGTACATTATCTAATCTTCTTATTAATTGCTGCTCACAAATAAAGATTGCTCACACATTATGTTGATCATGAAATGAAGGTGTTAATAAAGTATAATAAGTTTTAAGGGAAAAGTTTTAAAAGTCCATGAATGTGTTAAACTGATTCACCCCCCCCTCTCAGTTTAGCGAAGAGTTCAACTCAACATTCAGAGGTATATTGAAATTGGCTTTGACTAATTTTCAAATCCCAGGTTCAAGGTAACATAAGAGGCAGCTGTCCTCTTATGCCTTTCATGATGATATATTTTGGAAAGACTATGCATTACTGACTTTGGAGGTGAATATGGAGCACTATTGATCAGCATCACTTGGTCTTTTGTGTTTATTTGACTTGAGGAATGAGCTCTGCTCTTCAGGCAACCTTTGGATTTAAACCATGTATACTTGCTGCTTTTTACATTACAGTTGTCCATCTGATTACTGAAGGAAAAATATTTCAGTATGAGAAACTTGTTCAGTTGATCCTTTGCTCCCATTTGCACACTGATCATCATTCAATTACACCCATGCAGAGATGCAAAAATATATGCTTTTGAACCTTGGAGAGCTCCTTTGGTGTTTCATGGAGATTTTTCCTGATCTAATAATATTTCTTCAGATAGTGAACATCCTCATCTTTTCGTGATTTGGATCTTTGTTGAACTTCTTCTTAAATGAGACAAAGTGACCTCTTAGTGGTGCGTGACCTATGGATAGATCAAGGCTTGTTTTGCAAAATAGGAAAAGATTCATGGCTGACTGGTACTAGACATAGGATTTTTGGCTTAGGATATCTTAGCCAAGGAAAATCTCCCTAAACACCACTATCTAACTTAGAGACAATAGTCACAGATTCTTAGTGTTTTCTTAGGCATGATTAGATTGTCATATGACAAGATGATCAGGGATAGAGGGGCAGAAAATTTTTCAGCTTTCGGATAGTGAATGGCATGAGAAACAAGGGAAAATGATAGTAGAGAAGCTAAGTTATGAAAGCTATAGACAGGGAGACTTTGTTGAAGCGAGATATGACTTGAAAACTGAAGATTGTTCTCATCATAGACTGAAAGGGAGGAGTAGGAGGACAAAAATTTGTTTGAGGTGTTTTCTAGATGAAAAATTGACAAATTGAGATTAGCTTCTAGAAAACTTAGCCAAGGAATCTAGTCATAAAAACAGGTAAAAATGTTGATGACTAACAGTGGCTCCATTTGGGGAGGGCAGCTCCTTTTCAGGAGGTGTCCAGAATTGTAGATATCTGGCTTGTGAAGACCAGTGTCTTATCCATTGGCGCAAATTTCTCTATTTCTTGATGCTATTTCTGAAAATTTATAGCATGATTACTATCAACCTCATATCTACCTACCCAGCCATATCTCCTAACATTTTTTCTTCTTTAGGTGCACTTGGACTAGCAACCCTTTGACATGATATTTTTTGAAAAAAAGAAAACTATCTACTTCTATACTTATATCTTCCAGGAGTTCAGATTAAACTGATGAACTCCTTGATTTCTCTACCTATGCTAGATCGATTGTCAAGATTAAGTTTTTGATAGGATTTCATTCACTAAAGTAAAACATCAAATTGAAAAATGACCAAATTAGGATTAGACAATTTGATTTTTCATATGTTTGTGGCATAAAATACAAGCTGCACACAAATATTATTTTCGCACAAAAATGAGATTTAGAAAAATCAGGGCTAGGATACATAGTTTGTTTTTCATCCCTGTTTTCCTCTTTGGTTCTGTTTTGAGCGTGTGGAACTAGTATCTTTTCCTAATCTACTTTTATTGACAAGTCAAGCTTACATATTTTGACTATCATTCTTTTTTACTAACTTATCAGCAATCAATTTAAAACATGCTCAGTTATGATTAGGCTAGATAACTGAATAAGACATCTTTTGAGCACTAGTAGTGGCATTTAGACTTGCGCACTTTTAGCATGACTTTTTTTTGGGTATGGGGCTATACCATTGCTTTAGAAACTGCCCTCTTTTTCTACTTTTCTACTATTTTTTGTATTTTTTGTTTTTTTTTACTTTTTCTTCAAACAATCTAGAACTGAAAAGATGCTCACAAGGCTGAGCTTATTTTTCACACCTATCTATCTATCCTAATCTAACCTATACACAATATACATTCATTTAGTGATGTTAGTCCCCAGATTTACTGATTGGCAAGCCAAATGACAAGGTAACATCAAACTAATCTTTGGAGCCCAAGGACCTAGCCTTCCTGGACTCAGAGAGGGCTCTCTCTACTTGTGTAAGGGATATCTATGTGTTTGCTTATTGTGTTCTGATTTTAGGCTAGTTATGAAGTAGGTTTTTGGTTTTGGTTTTTAGGTTGTGAGGGATGAACTGATCAAAGACATAAGATAGGTAAAAATATGTTAGATCAACTAGGCTATGGGGTCGAAAAGGTCAAGAAAGCTTTCAGATGGTGATACAAGGTTGTTGAAGGGCCGATTTGATTCGAGGTAAAATGGATCTTTGGGAAAAATGGAGTGAGATGGACATTAAATTTGTGAATAACAAAGGATTTCAAGCATAAATAGTTTAATAGCTGACATAAACATGGTAGGGCAAACCATTAATCATGAGAAATGTAACTTTAAGCTAATCAATGCATAGAAATAAACATTCAAGCCATGCATAGAGATATATAACTCTCTAACTTTAGGAAATGGCTATCAGACTTTGGGGAAATACATTTAAGACAGACAAACAACTCAAATCACTATGTCGGAACGCCTAAACATAGTACTTCAAGCTATTGGGCACTTTGAAAACAAGATTGCATAGTTTTAGGCAAAGGGAAAGATCAGTACAAGACCTCCTTGGTTCAACAAATGACAATCTAATCAATCAAAGAGAGGTTTCATAGGTGGAGCTATGGCTAGCCATGAGTAAGCAGGGCATACCATAAATCATACTTAGCATGCATAAAACCATAAATGAAACAAGAAAACAATATTCTTGAGTTATTAAAGAGCAATCAAGGATTCTTTAACATGACTAAGAATGAAGAAAACATGGAAGCTATAAAGAAACAAGAAATTTGAGGTGCCTCCAAGGGCATGTCTCAAATATATTCTCTTCTATCTTATAGCAAGCAAGAACATGGATTTATGAATGAAAACTAGGAAACAAAACAGAGAGAGAGACACTATACCATTCTACCAAGTCATGGAATCCAACAACAATCCTCTTTCATCATCCAAGAACATCCAAGAGACTATCCAAAAGCATGAGACAAGTATTTCTTCCAAAGCTTATATGACCATATATTTCTTCTATCATCAAGTTTAGCCTTCTATTACAATGAATCCTCTTGGAATATATAGGCCAAAGAGGAGGAAAACCAACCAAGGCAACTAGCTAGCCATTGGTTCAAAATAAATATCTAAACTTGTCCTTGAGGCTTTGCAAAGCCCAAGGCACAAAAATATCCAACAAAATATCTTAAAATGCTAAAAAAGGGAATAAATTTGACTTTTTATGACTGACAATGTCCCAAAATAGCTTAACGCACATTTTGAAAGGCTACTTCAGAAATCTTCTTTTTTTGGTCAAAAAGCACTAAGGGCGCATCATCAGAAAATTGCCTGTCTTTCGGATGACTTTTGAGGGTCTTCATAATGTCGAAACGAGGCTCGTGATGGCTCGTTGGAAAGATATGGATGTCTGATTTCTGGAAAAACTTGAATTTTCCCAAACTGATGCCTAGAAATCTGTTAAATACTGGACTGAGTGGAAAAACCCAAAAAACAGGCCTTGCTGATATGTGGGCATATTGTCGAAAAGTGAGTGTTTTTTGTATCTTTGGGGGACCAAAACAACTTCAAATGATATGAAAATTCCTAAGTAGATGCCCCTGAATTTAATGCATCCAATGGTACCACTCTCAAGAGTTGAGGATGCTCCAAACCAAAATTGCGGCGCCCATGATTTTATGCAATTAGGCCCAAAAATGTCAAAAAACAAGAACATGTCAAAATTTGCTCAATTTTGGTGAGCAAGTCCCTCAAGGCTTTTTAGAAACATGTCTATAATATCGGGCCAAAATTCCAAGCCTAGAGGTGTCTTTTTCCTTTTTTCTCACCGGGCGCCCTCTTTGGGCAGTTTTGAGCTTTTCTTGGTTTTCTTCTTTGTTGTTTGGCATTCTAGCTTTGGTGAAGAAGTCATGGCCCCTTGCCTAGGAGAGGCAGCTAGCACATGCTTTGGAGAATGCCCTTCATGATCCATGTTTTGTATTTGCTTGCCCTCATTAGTGCTTGCTTGAGGGTTGCCTTGTTTGTCTTTGTCACTGCTTTCTTCATGACTGTCATGCTCTTTCCCTTCACTGTTTTGTGCTTCATCACCCTCATGCTTATTACTGTGTTGGCTGCCATAATGTTCCTTTTTATCACTGCCTTACTACCCATCACTTTTCTCTTCATTATCACTTCTATGTTTAGACTCTTTTCCTTGTTCCTCATCATCACTGAAGTCATCTCTTCAGTATTGTGTTTGAGCCAAGAGGCCTTTAACAAGACATGTTTGTGGTTTCTTGAAAAGAAGTCTCCTTTGTTTTAGCACAAAAACCTTCCCCTCAAACATTATTTTTATCCTTGTTATCTACAGCAACAAAAAACCCCTTTTAATTTGACAAAATCTTCATCCCCTAGCCACTGTTTTTCTTTGATTTAGTAAACAAAGCTTGCTCATGTTTTAACATTGTTTAGGACACTCCTCAAATTGATTGGAGACCTTTACCACTGTGCATTTCTGTCTTGTAATTGGTGTATGGTTTTCACTGTTCTCAAAAGCATTCAAGGCCCTTTAAACCGATACAAACGCCCCACCCTCTAATCATTGTTTTTGTCTTATGATCTTTATATGAAAAACTACTTTTTTAAAGCCACTGTTTATCTCATGGTTTTTGGACGAGGAAGTGCTTTCAAAGCACTATTTCTCCTTAGGAAAAAACATGGCAAACACCCCTTTAAAATTCTGAAATTTGCCAAGAGGGATTGGAGAATACGTTGAAGACTTTTCACGAGCCTTTGTTGATCATTTGGAAACTCTAAAGATTTTTTTTGAGGGCCCTTTGAGTGAGAAGCACGTTCATATGAAAGAGCGCTGCACCGCGTAAACTGTCGGCTCGGCCTTCGTACAGTTGTGACCGCGCGCACAGGCACGCCACGTAGTAGTGCAAGGCCCGTGTATTTTTTATCTTAAGCATGCCGCGCGCTTTTCCAGGCGTGCCGCATGGGCTTAAAACTCCAAAAACTCTACAGTTTCGCTCAAAATCTGTCTTTTCTCTTCAGTGGATGACTAGGAGCAATTTTGAACATTTGTCTATGATTTTGAAACTTTGCAAATAAGCTTGCAACGGTCTCTTTTCCCTTTCGAAGGCGAAAAGGCCAATTGGCTTTGAAATGCTTTATGAGGGTCTTGAAGCATTTTTACAAGAGGTACTGGTTGTAAAACGAAAAATGAAGCCTGGCTTTATCATTTATAATCTTCAAAATATAACAAACCCAATATTTCGACCAGGACTCTTTAAAGTGTTGTGGATGACTTTTTTGGAGATCCTCATACATGTGACTCCTTTTCGAAGTGAGAAAACCATTTTGAAGGCCAACATCTCTCTCAGTGTTTTTCTCATTAAGGAAATACTCTTCTACTGCCTCTTCACTGTATTCTCATTGAAAAAGAAACCTTGTTGAAAGACACATCAATGATATGTGAGGCTTTCTTTGACATTCTTGCAAGGAGATAAATCACCACTTTGAAACTTATTTTGACAGTCTCTGCTCCTGATGTTTTGAAAATGATCATGCCCACTGTGAAGCTGACTGAACTGTTAGGTGCTCTTTGAGCCTTTCTTTTGACTGTGGGTGAAGAAACTCATTTGAAACTATAAGTGAAAAATTCTGTTACAAAAAGTCTCCATCATCAAGGCAACTGAATAACCTTAGATTGACAAAGTGATCCAGTCTTCAACCTTTACAGAGATATAACAGGGGATGGTAAGGTGAAGTTTAAAATGTAAAATTGGAAAACCGTCCCTTTGTTCTTTTGTGAAGAAGGTCTGCAACAATAATGAATTTCTCATTCATTTTACCATTTTGACAACAGTCCCTTTGAAATCTAAGCCATATTGAAAATGAATGCTCTTTACCTTTACACAATGGTGAGCCTCCTACTTGTCATGAGGGAGGCCTATTTTTGACAAATGCCTGGGTTATTTTCAACCAAGTGAAGAAGGTTTATGAACACACTGTAGTGATTTTCTTTGTATTTTATGGAAGAAGTCAGTTTGAGACCAAGACTGTTTTACTTCCTTGGCCATTTGCTTAACAATATTTCTTCATTGATAATCACCCCATTAGCTTCACACTGTATTTCAATTATGTGTTTTAACAGTGAAACTCATGTAAACACCTCTTTGAAGCACCACTGCTTTGCCTCTGCTTTTAACACCATTTTCTATTCAAAAACCTTCAGTTGCTTTCCCACTGCCCTAAATTTTTCCTTTCAGTCAGTGAAAACCCTAAAATCAAACTCTATCCCTGGCCCTCTGCTTATAGATGAAGGAGGCCTTTATCACAGTGCCAAACCCTCTGCTTGTAAATTGAAGGAGGTTTTCTTAGTCTTTCAACCCTCTGCTCATGTATGGAGGAGGTTTTCTCAGTGATGCCATTTCATCAGCTTTTAAACAGTGCTATCTTTCCTTTTATTGCCTATTCATGCTTGAGCAAATGAAGATGACAAATTGACAATAAGTCATGATGGGAATTTCTCTGAGACATGTAATTCTGCTTTTCAAATACCATTGCGCCTCTTTAGACATCACAAGCAATTTGGCTAGTATCTGCAAATCATTTCTTGTCATTTATAATTCACTAACCTTTGGCTGTGATTGCAGAAGCTTAATGAAATAACTCTCTGTCCTGTAGCTGCATCCAGGCTCAAAACCACATGAGAAACAACTATGATCTTCTCATGTTGAGTTAATACTGTCTTCTAGAATACTGGTACACTTCTGCTCTTGAAAGATCCATTGAAATACTGTAAAACCACCTAATATCAGTTTTACCTATGGCATATGCATTGCTGAGACTTCAGGGCTTGTTAGTGGCGCGACTTAAGGGTGTAACCAACTTTATTTGCAGAATAGGAAGGTATGGTAGGACTGGTTGATAATAGATAGAGGTTCTTTGGCTTTAGGATAGTTTGCCAAGGGAGAAATGCCTAAAGCACCACTACCTAACTTAGGGGAGACTTCTTGGACAGATTTGGATTGTTCTCTTTGGAGTTGATGAACAAGCTAGTATGGTTGAGGCTAGGTAGGGCTTGACAATGAGGTTTTATCTCGTCATGGGCTGATTTAAAAGGTTAGGAGGGTGAAAAATGTTTATGGGTGTTTTCCAATTGGAAAATTTGACAAATTTGAGATCAGTTGCTAGAAAACTCAGCTAGGAATCTAGTCATCAAATGCATGACCAAAATATCGATGATCAATGTAGAGACAAATTTGAAAATTATACTTGGGGATAATTCTTCTCATCCTGTCGAAGGGGCTGCTTCTATTTCTTTTCAATTGGATTCTAGGGAAACCATTCATCTACAAGATGTGTTGAATGTGCCAAGCCTAAAGAAGAATTTTGTCTCCATTTATGCTTTAGAAGACAAAAGGTTTAGAGTAGCATTCATCAATGGAAAAGTCCTTGCTTGGCCAAGGAGATCTAACCTGAGAGCAACCTTCACACTTGGTGTCTAAAATGAATGCCTATACAAAGTTTATGGATGATCAATTCAAGCATTTGTCCATGACACCACTAATCAGTGTGAGCTTTGGCGCCAGAGATTTTCACACCTTCATTATAACGCTTTTCCTGACCTGAGCGGGATGGTTACATGGATTCCCAGGATTCAGGTTGATCATGAAGGTGTATGTCATGTGCTAGTGAAAGGAATATCAAAGGGACCATTCCCTTCTAGCAGCAGCAAATCTAAGGAGATTCTTCAACTCATTCATTCTAACCTTTGTGGGTCCATGCCGCTGACATCTCTTGGAGGATACTTATATTATATTATCTTCATTTATGACTTTGCCCGTAATACTTCTACTTAAAGGCCAAGGATCAACTTTTCAGCGTGTTCAAGGACTTCAAGGCTCTTGTGGAAAATCAAACAAGGAAGAAGGTCAAGATCCGGAGGACTGATAATAGAGGTGAATACACATCATATGAATTCAAAGACTTCTGCAAAGATGTCGGGATTAAGCGGGAGGTGATTGTTCCATAAAACCTTAAAAAAATGTATTTGTTGAAAGGAAGAACATGTCCATCTTGGAAGCAGCCAAAGCCATGATTCATGATAAAAAATTTCTAAGTTTCTATGGGGAGAAGCTACAAATACTATTGTGTATGTCCAAAATAGGAGTACTCATCAAGCCTCGGGGGACAAGACTCCTAAAGAAGCTTTTACATGTGTGAAACCGGAGGTGGGACACTTGAGAATATT
>JAXQQM020082270.1:0-18564 GCA_034641835.2 Pinus albicaulis | reverse complement strand
CAGTGCACAATTGACCTCCAACTAACTATGTCAATAGTTAGAGGTTAGTTAACTGAGTACAATTGAAATAACAGAACTAGATTGTTAAATTTATCAATCAACACACATTACTAAACTCCAAGCTCACTAACTCTAATTTACTTAGCTAACTGAGTGACAAGAGCCATGTCACCTTAGTTAACTACCTCCAAGTCGTTTGCTGATGTGAAAATTCAAATGTTCTCAATTTGACCAAGGTAAAGTCAAATTGAGACTTTTTTGTTGCACTTCTCAACACTCCCTCTTAGCAAGAAATGGATTTTCAACCACCCCTATCCTGCACCTATGGAATTCGAACTTACCTCTTGACAAAACATTTGTTAAGATGTCAACATGTTGTTCATTTGTCAGAATGTATTGTGGCAACATTATCCTCCTCTGCACATCATCTCGTAAATGATGATACCAAATATCTATATGCTTGGATCTATTGTGAAATACTTGATTCCAAGAGATCTTAATGCAATTATGATTATAAAAATAGATCATAGTTGGATCCATCTCTTGAATAAACAATCCCACAAGTATATTTCTCATCCAGATAGTCTCACATGTAACTTGACTTGCAACCATGTATTCAGCTTTTTTCGAGTTGAGCGCCATAGACATCTGCTTCCTGTTGTACTAGGAAATTGTTGTGGACCCAAGTCTAAAATTCCACCTGATGTACTCTTTCAGTCAGATGGACTCGCTTCCAAATCTACATCTGTAAAGCCACACAACTTCACGTCACTCCCTCTGTCCTTCTGTACCATAATCCATGCTAGTTAGTGCCTTTGAGGTACCGAAAAACATGCTTAGCTTCCTTCCAATACAATTTGGTCAGCCTAACCATAACTTGGCTCAACTGGTTGACTACATAGCACATATATGGTTTTGTGTTCACAAGTTACATCGGTGAACCCATTATATTCTGATAAATGGTAGCATCAACCTCTTCACTTGAAGTGACATTCTCCTTCCTCCAATTAGTAGCTACAGGTGTCTCCATGGGCTTACAATTCTCCATGTGAAATATTTGCAATATCTCAATGGCATACGTGCCTTGAGACACAAACAATTCCCCATCACCTTGTCATACTTCTAGCTCGAGGAAGTAGTACATGAGACCCATGTCTTTCATATCAAATTCCCTTGCAAGGTCCTCCTTGCAAGAGTTGATCAATTGCTCATGAGTTGTCTATACTAATCATAAACATAGAAAACAATGATAAGAAATTTACCTTCTATGAAAATATGATATAAGTTTGCATTTGCTTCACTTTTGGTGAATCTAAATCCAGTCAGATAACGATCAATGTGAGTGTACCAAGCTCGAGGTGCCTATTTGAGACCATACAATGTTTGCATGAGTTTTCACACATGAGACTCCCATTCAAATGTCTCAAAATTGTCTGGTTGCTCTATGTACACTTCCTCCTCAATAACACCATTGATAAATGTTGTTTTTACATCCATTTGGTGGATCTTCCACCCCATATGCATAGCCAATGCAAGAATTGATCTAATGGATGAATACCTTTCTACGGGAGAAAAGGTTTCCTTATAGTTGCTACGCACCATTTTGTCACTGTCCTTGCAATCCTTGTCCCTCACATTGAAGGATCATTTCTGTGACTAAAACAAAGTGTCATGCCTTGCAAAGACCATCATTGCATCCCTTTCCATGAGGAAAAAATTCCTTTTGTTGACAATTCCCTAAGCAGACTATGAGAAACACATGTTTTTGCCTTGGCGCTAGTAGACTATTATGCCCTCATGCCAATGAGGAAGGTTAATGCTGGGCCCTGTGCCCATTGGCACTCTGTCCCAGTGAGCTACCCACGGCAACCTATTTATTGATTTTTTTTTTAAAATAGAGGCAAAGTTTCCATCCTAACAACTTCGTGGATGAGTCATCTGGAGTGGTTCCACTGAATAACCATGGCTTTCCTCCTTTGGCCTCTTGTTTCCACCTTTTGGGGAAACATCCCAAAGGATAAGACCTCCCTTTCACCATTGTAGTTATCCCAACCTCCTCCTCTCCGTCTATAAATAAAGCCATCTTCCATTGATGAGATAGCTGAACATATTATAGTTGAAACACTGAAGAGAATTCATGAACTTTTTGCTAGGAAGATGGAACAGAAGAGACCTTTGTCGAGAGAGCTTAGGCATGTGTCCTCATCCCATCTGAATTCCCAACGATCCTTTGAGACGCACTTTGCCTGAACCTCGCTGAAGGAGGCTGCGACATCAAGGCTCCGATTGTAACTCTTTATTCTATTTATACATATACACGACTATTGTCTGGTTCCCATCTTGCGTTAATGTGTTTTATTTGATGCAATATGCTTAACCCTCCTTGACTAGTTAGTTGATTATGAATGAAATCATTGTTTTGTATGATGCTCTTGTTTTTTTATCTTCATGAAAGTATTTGAGCATTGTTGTAGAAGGATTGTGACCCGTCGAGACAAAGATCAAGAGGCCACCACCACTACAGCGACAACAGCTTTGGACTCCAGGTAGGTCGATCTACCCTATCATTTTCATTCATTAATTAGGAACCTACACTTTAGCTTGTCCCTTTGTTGCTAGACCCACTCTAGGGCTAGAGGGATCGTCTCTGTCTGTAGAGAGGATTTACCTTCCCAAAAAATTGACGATTCCACTGGGGATCAGTGTGAGTTTTTCATTTTGTTGCCTTTTAGGAGTTTGTCTTGTCAAGTCGACTTCAGTCGTTTTCTCGCTTTCCTGTATTTTTTGGCTTGTTTAATTGTCTAGAATCATCTTGTACAACTCTAGAGTGTCAAGATTGACCTCTGCTCAATGGTTCTTTCCTCCTCCCATAGTTATCCAGCTTGTCACGAGTTTCTCTTGAACAGTCACACCAATTGGCGTAGGTTGCTTTTGTCGCAGTAACACCAACCCCTGTTTGGTGTGGATTATCACCTCACAGCCGCGTCGAATCCTGTAGGATTTGGTTTGACACTTTTGCTGAGTTTTTGGCCAGTTGTGCTTGACTCTCGCTTGTTTCTTGATTTTCAATTGGTCTTTTTGGAGTTTTATTTTATTTTATTTTAAGCTTGCTCTTCTCAGTTGTTTGTCTATTCTCTTATCGATGCAAGTCATAGCCCTAGAGTTCTAGGTGTATTTCGCTCACTAAGCCTTCTGATTGAAGTTCGAGCCTTTTTGTTTCCTGTCAGTTCGATTCCCTGATCAGTTGCTTGAGTCTTTCTTGATCCTTTGAGTTTTTGGTTTGTTGAACGATTAATTTTGTGTTTGTTTGACTCTCCATCTCTTTTTTTTCGAGCATGGATCACATTGCTCGTTTGGGTCATTTTGAAGGCTTTTACTTTCCTTGAAAAAGTGCATCATTGGTTTGAGTACGTCTTTATGTTTGTATTGTGTTCAGATTGTTCGTTTTGAGATAGCGACATTCATAGTACTCTAAACTAGTGTTTGATTTGATTTTTGATGTAATTATTGCATTGTGTAATTCGTTCATTCAAAAAGCAAAAAAATTGCATCCTTTCGTTTGCATCGAGAATGAAAAGCTCTTTTACAGAACTAGTGCTTGCATCTAGGAAAGAGTTTTTTGTTTCTCGTTTTGATTGTATTAGATGCATTAGGGGACTTCTTCATATGATTTCATTGTTTGTTTCTTTCTGAAAGATTACTATCCTTCTCTTAGTTAGCATTCATCGAATGGAAAATGGTGTTCTATTGCATGTAGCTTGCATTTAGGAAATTTGAGATCAAATTCGGTAGGGCCTTGAAACTGAAACATTAATTCAAAATCAACTGTAAAATTTATTCAATTAACCTAAGGAAAAATTGGAACGTAACACAAACATTTTTAGAGGTCTAGGCTAGTGACATGTTCCGGCTTCGTTAAACCTAGTAGCTGTCTTTCACCATCTACCCTTAGATAGCACTAGTACGGACTTGTGCTCCCTGTATCGTCATTTATGTAAAGGGAGACCCTCATAGGTTCAAATCTTTTATCCATAGGAAGCTGACTTTGCTTCCCTATAACTGTGATACACCGAACACAACATTCGGGGAGACTCGCTGCAGGTACGTTAAGTCCTTGGTCATTTCTCTTTCACTTGATCACCAAGGTGTATATGACAGTTAACAAAAACTTGGTAGACCCTCTTTCTTAGATTACCTAAGTAGTCATTTCGATCTTTTTCGTGACTCCTTAAAAGGAGAAGAGATCATCGAGCTCTTGTCCTTTCATGCTCATTTTAACCTCAAAGAGATAGAGTCACCTTTTGCCTATTTCTCGACTCTTAAAATATGAAATGGAAAAGTTTTGTTTCAATGTCTCAAAATTAACTGCCCATGAGATATTCTTGGTTAAAGTTATCTTCCTTAGCATTTTGTTTTATGATTGTTTCCAATGGCAACATTTCTGGATTTTACCAACCAAGGAACCCCCCCCGAAGGGAATCCTGGTGCTTTTCCTACTTTTGGGCATGTTGGTGCTCCTTATATGGCAACATTGTCCTTGCCTAGGTTAATTGTTGTGTTGCCTGTTTGGTTGTTCTCCACCTCTATGATCTCGAGTTTTCCACCCACTGTACAACCATCCCCTCCACTTGGACAACATCCTGGTGATTCGAAGGTGGACCTCTCCCCTTCTTCTCCTATTTCTTCATCCTCCCCTTCTACTTAGCCTAGTGAAATTCTAGATTCTAGTAACCACGTGGCTAAGAAGAAGAAGAAGAAGATGAAGAAGAAGAAGTCAAATAAGAGAGAGGCCAGCTCTCTCACTATTGCGCCTTAGACATCGTCCATTGATAAACCATCCAACCTTCCGCAGAAAGTCAAATTCCCTTGCATATTGTGCAAAGGTGACCATCTTCTTTGAGACTGCCCTGGCATTCCCATGGTACTTAAAGCATGGTCCAACGGTCTTCTGTCATTTCCTTTGGCTTCTGGAAGTCATATTGGTGGCATATCTTTGACTAGCCATGATAAGACTCATAAGAAATAGGGTAAGATCACCAATCCCTGTAAGTTGTGTGAAGGGCATCGTCCAATTCACCTTTTTCTATACATGGATGAAGCCACGAGAGTCAACCCTACTGTCTCTGCACCCTACCTTCTGGTTGGTTACAAGAAGCTTTCTTCGAGTCCTCTGCTAGTTGATTTAAATATCGGTCGAGAGTCATCCTTGGTCGATCCCGCTCCCTCGAAAATTTAAAATCAATAATCCATTCCCAACCAACCATTGGTCGTGGAATTGGTTCATCTGATCTCGCCTATGGTTTATCGGGTATTTTTCGTCGAGAGTGGATCTCATCCCCCTCATCTTCTTCTTGTTTCTTCAGAATCCTCGAACTTGGAGAAAGGTCCTCCCATCACTGTGACTCAAGAAGTTTCTCTTCCTGCTCCCATGTCTTATGTCCAGGAGGATGCTCCTCTTACTCTGGTAACACCAGGGGATGACCATCTCAATTCAATGGTACCCTCTCCAAGTAGTGTGGTTGCTTCTTTTGATTGGATTTGATTTGCGGGATATCGGCTTCCTTCCTATATGCCTTTTGAGATCATGGTACAAACCTTTGATGTGGAAATACCTAGCACAATTATAGATGAAGGCATGTCTGATAGTGTTCTATTTTGAACTACTTGGAAAGCTTTTGGTTCTCCACCGCTTGTCTCTGTTACGTAGAATCTATTGGCATTTATGAGACGAAAAAATCAACCGTTAGGGATCCTTCTGAAGTTGTCGATCACTTTGAGAGGGAAAACCTTCTATATAGACGTGATGGTTGTTCCAGGCCCCTTGTATTTCAATTTACTCTTGGGGCGCGACTATGCTTATGCCATGGGTGCACTTGTCTCCTCCCTGTTTCGTGTGATCTGTTTTCCACACAAAGGTCAGATCGTGACCCTTGATCAGCTTTCATTCTTTGGTCTGGAGGTGGTAGTTGGTCTGCCATCATCTCTGCCAGATTTTTACTTGCTAGTTGTATCTTCCCTGGCATAGGTTAATTATGTGGCCACTTGTTCATTGCCTTCATCCAATGATTGTGTCGTCGAGTACCATTTACTTGGGGCATTCGATCTCGATTTCCAAGATGTTGTTCTCCCATCATATGCGAACCTCTTGGAACCCATGACCTCTTATTCTTTATGGTAAAGGTCATCGTGAGCAGATTTCTTTTTATTGTGTCAAGCTCGTTAAAAAATGAAACAAGGTGTTATGAGGATGGTTCATATTCTATGTCAACCTCGTTAAAAATTGAATTAGGTCATGAAGATAGTTCTTTTAATGTGTCAACCTTGTTAAAACAATGAAACACATTCCCGTTCAATTCGAGTCTTTGATCAGATCTCGTAAAATCCCAGTCGAGTCTTTCTCTAATATCGTAATTTGAACCTTCACTCCATCTACTTTTCGTTCATTACATCTGGAATGAAGCTTGGGGGGCATGTACCTCGAATTGAGTCACCATGTTGGGTGCATGCCCGTTTTTCAAGCATAGTTTACCTTTGTTTCAAGCTTGCGTATAAATGAAACCAATTTCGAGAATAGTTTACTTTTGTTTTCGAGCTTGCGTAAAAATGAAATCTTTTGGCTTGGTGTGCTTTGTGAACATTTTCCTGCTTATTGGTTCGTTGCTTATTATGCAGACATCTATTACCCTTTATTTAGGTTTCACAAATGGTGCTTCCCGCAGTACCCAGAACTTGTCTTTGGTAGCCTGGGTGATTTATGATCCTGCTAGTGAGTTGATAGATCTACAAGGTATTTGTCTAGGATGAACTATAAACAATGTCGCTGAGTATAGTGTTGTTATTGAACTATTAACTTAGGTGATTACCCTCGGCATTCGTGCATTGGTTGTAAATCTGGACTCACAAATTCTTGTTATTCAACTTAATGGACATTATTTAGTTAGCAACCCTCATATTTTAAGGTTGTATTTACGTGTTCGGTTGTTGGAAAGACATTTTTGTTATAACACATATCAACATATTCCTAGGAAAATGAATGCATTAACTGATACAGTGGCTAACATTGTATTAGATAGACATTTGCGTAATCTGTAAAATCATTATCACATGAAAAAGATCCATATAGGAGAATATATATATATATATATATATACATATACATATATTGAATGTTTGCATCAGTGTGCATCATAAGTTCAAAAAATATGTGTGTTTCTAGTACATCCTGAGACATCATGTCTCTAAAAAATATGCAGAAATTAATCCTAGGTGTCTAGTCAGCGTGATGCTCATGATAGCATGTCATTGCCCGTACAAGCCACCTCAGCAAGCAGTGAACTTGGTTTGACACCCCTATTGTGTGTCTCCGGTATACGCGAGGAACATCATCGAATCGCACATAGTCCATGACCCCACGAGAGATTCCCTCCAAGTTGCGCATGATTTCCTCCTCATCGCCGACCTCACCATCAGGGGCAATATCAAAGTCGTGAGGGACTCACCTCGCTATCGAAGACATGCCTACAGGTATTTGTGGTCCAGCATTTGCATAACACATGGATTTAATGTCAGAACATACATAAAAAAATCATAATAATCATGAAAATAAAAAATGAGTCTTACCAAGTGCTTCATCCCAATCCTCTCCTTCTAGGAGTGGGAGGTCTGGATCACCAGTGAAATCTGTGCTAGAGTAGGGCCAGTCCTCCACGACAATCAGCTATTAGCAGAGAAAATTAAAGAACTCAGGGCTCCAAAACATCTGTTGACCACCCCTGACCTTGGCATCAGCGCTGCCCAACGGGCTATCTGTGGCTCCTATGCTGGTGGTGTTGGGACTATCACTTCCCGTCATTGGAAGATTGGTATTCATTCCAAGAAGAACGATACAGGATGGACCCATATCCGAACTACTTTAGTTTGGTCTTCTTGCATTTCTTCAGTTGATGTTTCATATTGATCGTCACTGCCTTTGCCAAGTTATAAAGGGTCGGTATTAGATAGTCTACTACAAGAATTAGCTGTGTTTTTGTTGCTTCGTGCGATGCTTGTGATCCCATAGCTCACGTGATGGTTTGTAGCACTACTTTTAGTGGCAAGTCTGGGATAGTTTGGATATCCAATTTCCCGCTTCATCATCCTTTCCATGCCCCTCGACATACCCTGTTGATCATCATGCTCATGTTCTCCATGGTGGACCGGGTGTCGGTCAGGACTGGTATTTCCTCGCTCCGCGATAGTCATATTATGAAGTAAATGTATGAAACATCAATTTCGAGTTCCTGATCACGAAGAATGAATTTTTCCTGATCCTCATCCTAGATACTGATCAATTATTGTAGTAGCTCCGGTTGAGCTCTGAGGCACGTTGTGATGAAGAATTTTTTCAGTCCACAGTCTCTGAGAGCTTCCATGCATCTCTCATTTTCCATGGAAAGATCCTCTTCTTCATTGTGTTCCCGTTCTTTCCATTGGTTTCAGAACACTCAAATACCCCAAAAATGACTTTCCGTTCTTTGAATTTGGTTCACAACTCCACTAGGCTTGACCTCCAACCCCAATGGCCATGGCCTTGTTTAATATCCAAAGTGACAAAACCACCTTCAGATGTGCTCTGACACCTCTATAAACTGAACCACTATGTTTAGAGCATACAATACATCAAAAATGGACTATTCACTCACTAAAATTGGGCTCCATCTGATCTTGGCATGGCCTTCTCTCCTGGTGGCCCTAGGCTTCAAAATTATTAAACGTGCCAAAAACACCTAAATATGAGCTTCGTTGCCCCTGAAAGTTGTTCCAATAGATTCATAGCATGCCAATATGCTAAGAATGACTATCCTTGAGAAAACATTGGTCGAAAATTGATCAAGATAGGTCTCATTAAATTTTTCCCTAGATTCTGCCTCTAAATCTGGAACACTGCCAGTTAGCTCCACCAAATCTGAAAGTGGCATTGGATTTGGAGATTCTGCCAAAATTTATGCCAACTTAATATCGATATTAATTAATGCTAACTGCACTTAACTGGTGCATTAATCTGGCTTAGTTGAAGGCGCTAGGTCTTGGGCATATGAGAGAGTCATGTGGAGGAGGCGAGCTGGCCCCCTTGTTTCCTCCACCTTCAGATCCACATCCTTTAAATTCAAGTCCGCTGCAGTATTTTACAAGGTATAGGGCCTATGGCCCAATGGAAATTGAACGCGGTGTTGGGGGATGAGGTCACGGGGTGGAACACCGACCTTGACCCCCTGTAACGTTTTTTTTGGCAATGGATTTTATTACGCCATCGAACCATACAATACACTATTCCCACGTAATTCGAACCATATATGCCACCATATATTAAATAGAACATGCCAACGTTTATTAAATGGCCCACGAATTAAATATATGCCTTCAAATGTTAAAATTCCAACGTAATATGAGTTGTGTGGTTTATCTAAAATATGTGGGGGGCCCACCAACTAAATATGTGCCTTAAAATGTTAAAATGCCAACGTAATATGAGTTTTGGGATTTATTTAAAATATGTGGAATTATACTTTGGAATTATAATAATGTGTGGAAATTTAATTATTAAGATTTTTAAAATTAATAATATACTATAATATATGATAATTAAATTATATATATATCGAATCTTAATATTTAAAAATTAATTTCCAACACATAAAAATTTATGAACCCAAAATTAACACTAGAGGACATTGGGAGATTTTTACTTTCACAAACCAAAATGGCGAATTCAATTGTGACACTTGTCACAGTCCCATTGGACATAAAAACTGAAGAAGATTCTTTTCATGATGATTGGACTTCCATGTCATCAGTTGTACCTATTCTGTAATATTTTTTAAAAAATTTGTTTGTTCTGAACGACGATCAACAAACCATAACACCCTCATCCGAACTCAGTTTTTGACGAAACGAGTTGCGTTGGATTCTTTGCAATGGGATGGTCTCTTTAGTTCTAGTTTAGTGCATTTCTGAGCACTTTAATTTTTGAGCTAATTTTTTCCCTTGATCAAGATTCTCGTTAGGGGGAAGAGACATTCCTCGATACCTAAGGACAAGGTGACATGCATGACATCATAGGGATAGGATAAGGTTCATCCCCCACAAGAGTTTTCGAGTAAAGTAAAAAGAAAGAAAAAGGGGAAGTATGCTTGAGTGAGGAGGAATAAACATAATGCAAAGAAGGTTTTATAGGGATAGATGTAGTACCTTTGTGCGAAGGCTGAAAATGATGTTGAAAGGTCTGTCGAACCTTTCATCCGCACCCATACCAATCGCGAGATACAACATTAAAATTCACCTTTCTATAAGGGCATCGGTCGAGAAGGTGCTTGTTATGGTGATAATGGAGGCATATGAAGGGGATGCCCCAATAATCGAGACGTTGACGAAGATGAATCAGTCCCCATTCCAAATATATATTTTCTGGGAGACCACTTGAGTACTGTAATTCCATCAGAATCCAAGCCATTCGCTTATCATACATCCTGGGTCCATATATAAAAATATTTCAATGGAATTTTCTATCTCCGTAAAAGAATGACGCATCCAAAATTAAAGAGGAAAGCTCGACAGTTTAACCCAGACCAAGTCATTTCTTGGGGTATCATGTAGGGGGTTAAAGTTGATGTACCGTTTATGTATTTATAAAAAACTCCTGCCCCTCACCCATGCAAAATTAAGAATCCGTTATGCGTCACCCAAGTGTAGAAAGTGAAAGCTAAACCAAGAATTCATGAGCAAGTTGACCTTAGGCGTATATCCCAAAATCCGGCCCATTTCATCTTAGCCCAACCCTACATATCGTTCTCAAACTTCTAAGAAAAAAGCAAGCTGAACTTAGGTGTATATCCCAAAATCGGGCCCATTTCATCTTAGCCCAACCCTACATATCCTTCTCAAACTTCTAAGAAAAAATCCACCATCCCAACATAGCCCTCCTACCATTCTTCTTCAAAAGTTGGGAATGTGTGTAGGAAAGTAGAGGTCCATAATCGCGAGCAGCTCAACTGTAAGTGGATCAATCTTAGAAAGATATGTAGACAAGTGTCTTGTCAGTCAACTGAATTCCCTGAGATATATTTATTACAAAAGACTAGTTCCACATCCACTATGGCCTGTATAAATGCCTCGTGGACCAACACATCGGCATATAGGTAATCAGTCCACATTCCATGGGTGGACCTTCCTCCACTGCAAAGATGAAAGAATAGAGGAGAAACCTGCCACCACCACCTACCCCATACAAGGGCCCGAGAGAAATTTGAATGAAAAGGTGTGGCCCAGATGTGATTTTTGTGGGGACAAAAAGCCAAGGAATAAAATCTTTCTCAGGAAGAAAAATGGAATAAATACCCAGTTAGAAAAGGAGTAATCTACCCAGGCAAAGGAATTTCCCGGGATGTTTGCCGGTCGAAAAATTTTCTGACTTTCGCCATCAACATTTTTTTCAATATTTAAGGAGACTGGAACATCTATATTTAATTGGTCTTTTTGGATATATAAGTAGACTAGAACTGTGTCTATATTTAATTGGTACCAAAGCTATGTTGTCACTACCCGAATCCTTCGGAAATCTAACAAACCAACCTCTGGGACATCTATTTGAGAAGTGTTTCCAACAGTTTGAAAATGATTCCAAACTCTTATGGGGGTTTAAGACTACTTGAACATCTATCTCTAAATCATGTCACAATTATCAAGTTGTTGCATGATTCCTCACGAAAGCTAACAAACCTCCGGCATATCGATTTGAAATATGCTTCCAGTTTGTTGATTTTTCTAAATTCTTTCTAAGATTTAAGCAGACTCAAATATCTATCTTTGGCATAATGCTCTAGTTTGACCATCATCTCCAGGAGAATATTAAGAAATATTACAATGTTGGAATATTTAAATCTACAATGTTGTAACAATGTGAAGAATTAGCTCCCCAAATCGTACAACAACTGTCCTTGGAAAATCATTTATGCAATCCACAGAGTTTAAATAATTAGCTCCCTAAATCACACGTCAACTGTTCTTCAATTTATTTTTTTTGCAATTCATAGAGTTTAAATAATTATCTACCCAAATATCATAGCAACTATCCTTGAAAAAATTATTTATGCAATCCACAGAGTTTAAATAATTAGCTCCCCAAATCGCAAATCAACTGTCATGAAAAAAATATTTATGCAATCCACAGAGTTTAAAGAATTGCAATGCTTTATTGGAGACCTTTGCAATTTGGAAGTTATGCAAACATGTGTGCCACCTTAGGTTTGTTACTCTGAGAGCTTGGAGGAGTTACAAGTGCCCCATTTAGTGAAATTCATGCCATATCTTTGGCACCATTAATTGTGTGGAGATTAGTGAATGCAATGAGTGGTGAGTGGTGTTAGTAGTGTTGGAATACATTTGTAGAAACCATGGCTCTCAAAAATAAATTAATAGTTATTACATTTCAATTAGAATTAGTGATATAAAAAATTTCAAGCATGAAATACTTGAAACGATTTAAATTAATTATTCAATTATTTTCATCTATAAGACTTTACTCATGACCTTTTATTGGAAGAGACACTACAAGTCTTAATCATGACTTTTTATTAGAAGAGATAATACATTTCAAATTCCAATATATATAGAGGTAAGGAGTGAGAAAATGTTTTAATTTTTTTTATTAAATTTAAGAAAAATATGTAAGATATAAAAGTGTAATTAAATAGTTAAAATAAAATATTATAATTTAAATGGTTCAAAATGTTTTTTTTTTTAAATTTGATATTTATATTGTTGGTTCACATGTTTCTACTTTCATAAATTTGATAGTTACATTGCTGATTGGACCTTAGAATTAATGTTTTGATTCTTTGATTTTATACTTAATTGTATGAGATTCAAAATACATTGACTACTTTTCTAATTTTTTTAGTTAAAATTAATTTTATTCATAAATTTTATATCATTTTTCTTTTATGTATTTTAATTATTTTATTCTTTAAATTTTTTTACCAAAATTACTATTGAAACCATCAACCACAATTGTTATTGAAAACATCAAATAAGAGAAAAACACACACACATATAATTATAATAATAATAATTCATTAAATATATAAACAATTTTAATTTTTTAATAACACATGTATAATTAAAAATGGAAATAATGAAAGAACTATGTAAAAGTAATTTTTGATATTAGTAAATTTTGTTTTACCGATTTCTTCACTATATCCCCTGTGAGTTTCTTACATATTTGTGTATTTTCCTTTTGTTAAATTAAATTATGGACTAAATAATACCAATATATATCATATTGGAAAAATAAATTTATATTTATAAATTTGGTAATATTTTAAATATTTTAAAATAAATTTAAATATAATTTTTTGGGCAGAGAGGCACTCTATAGCTCAGTATATAGGGATGTGTAGATGCAATGTGTGTAATGTAAACTTTTGATATGTAGGAGTGTCTATATATGTGTAGATGTCATGTGAGTAATGTAAACTTTTAATATGTCTGAGTGTATATAGATGTGTAGATGTCATGTGAGTAATGTAAAATTTTGATATGTCTGAGTGTATATAGATGTGTAGATGTCATGTGAGTAATGTAAACTTTTGATATGTCCGAGTGTATAGAAATGTACCACCTTAATACGATGGGCTGAATACCATGGGCCAAATACCATATTTATAAAATAAATATGGTAAATAAATAAAACGTCTTTTTGTATTTACTCCATAATCCTATTTATATTTAGGAACACTCAAAAATTGGATTTATTTAGGTGAATCCTGAGCTAAATACCATGGGCCAAATTATTATTAATACCATGCCAAAAAAACATTATTAACCCTAGTATTAATATTAATATAATTATTAATTCTAATATTCACATTATTATATTATAATATTAATATTATAAAATTTAATTAATGTAAAATATTGATATGTCAGAGTGTATAGAAATGTACCACTTTAATACCATGGGCCAAATAGAGAGAGGATTGGATGGAAAAGAGAGAGAGAGAGAGGAAAAGATAGAGGAATGTAGGAGAAAAAGAGAGAGAGAGAGAGAAAGGACAAGAGAGAGGACATGAGAGAGAGAGGAAGAGAGTGATGGGGAAGAGAGAAAATTGGAGGACAAAGAGAGAGAGAGAGAGAGAGAGAGAGAGAGAGAGAGAGAGAGAGAGCCAGGATGAGAGAGAGGTGGAGAGAGGGAGGGAGATAGAAGGAGATATGGAAGGATAGAGAGATGGAGTTGGAGGGGGAGAGAGGAAGGGAATAAGGAATACATAGAGAGTGAGAAGTGGACAGAGAGATGAAGTGACAAGGGAGATATGGAGAGAGTTTGTGTATGTTTTGGGGCGAGATAAAGAGATAAAGAAGGAGATATGGGGAGAAGGGAGGATAGAAGGAGAGATGGAGGGATATAGTAACATAGTTGGAGGGTGAAGAGAGAGAGAGATATGTATGCGAGAAATAAGTGGAGAGAGAGGAAGGAAGAGGGAGGATGTGAGAGAGTGGAGAGATGGAGGTAAAGAGGGATTTATTTCACTAGATGAATTGATTTCAGTGTAAATGGTGATTTATAATCCATTTTAATTGTTTTCACTAAATGCATTGATTTTAGTGTAGATGTTGATTTCTAATTATATTTAATTGTTTGCAGTAGATTCATTTATTTAAATGCAAAATATTTCTATTCCTATATGATTGGTTGCACTAAATGCATTGATTTCAATGTGGACGGTGATTTCATATACTATTTTATTTCTTGCACTACTTGCATTAATTTTAATGTATATGTTTATTTCTAATTATATTTGACTCCTTACACTAGATGCATTGATTTCAATGTAGATGATTCCTAATCCTATTTGATTTCTTGCACTAGATGCATTGATTTCAATGTAGATGATTCCTAATCCTATTTTATTTCTTGCACTAAATGCGTTGATTTTAGTGTAAATGGTGATTTCTAATCGTATTTGACTTCTAGCACTAGATGCACTAATATCAATGTAGATGTTGGTTTCTATTCTTCTTTGCTTACTTGCACTATATGCATTGATTTCAGTGTAGATGTTGATTTCTAATCCTATTTGATTACCTGCATTAGATGCATTGATTTCAGTGTAGATGTTGTTTCTAATTTTATTTGATTGTTTGCATTAGGTGCATTGATTTCAGTGTAGACGTTAATTTCTAATTTGATGTAATTGGATGTACATTGATGGTAAATTAATTTTAAAGTAATTGGTTATGCATTGATTTCAGTGTAGATGTTGTTTTCTAATTTTATTTGATTGTTTGCATTAAGTGCATTGATTTCAGTGTAGACGTTAATTTATAATTTGATGTAATTGGATGTACATTGATGGTAAAATAATTTTAAAGTGATTGGTGATGCATTGATTTCAGTGTAGATGTTGTTGATTTTAGTGTAGACGTTAATTTCTAATTTGACGTAATTGGATGTACATTGTGTAGATGTTGTTTCTAATTTTATTTGATTGTTTGCATTAGGTGCATTGATTTCAGTGTAGACGTTAATTTCTAATTTGATGTAATTGGATGTGCATTGATGGTAAATTAATTTTAAAGTAATTGGTGATGCATTGATTTCAGTGTAGTTGTTGTTTTCTAATTTTATTTGATTGTTTGCATTAAGTGCATTGATTTCAGTGTAGACGTTAATTTATAATTTGATGTAATTGGATGTACATTGATGGTAAAATAATTTTAAAGTGATTGGTGATGCATTGATTTCAGTGTAGATGTTGTTGATTTTAGTGTAGACGTTAATTTCTAATTTGATGTAATTGGAAGTACATTGATGGTAAATTAATTTTAAAGTGATTGGTTTAACATTGCGGATTGATTTCACTATAAGCACACAAAATTATCCACAACACACAAAATTATTGACAATGTACTTTAATATTTGTGTTATAGTAAATCAACCGATTAATATTGAAGATCAAGAGAGACAATGTATGATGTTTAGTACAATAGTTCAAGCTAAATATTTAAATGATTTATGATGTCAACTATTGTTTTCATATAATCGATAAGAAAAGATGACAAAACTAACAAGGGTGAAAATGAGAATAGTAAAAGAAAATAATATAAGATTGATCACAATGAAGACTATTTGTAACTGCATTCTTATTATTTTCATTTTCTATCATTCAACAATATTACATTGTTACTTTGCATTCAAAATTTTTATTTAATCATAAAATTTAGTGACAATATTTATCATCTCAAAAAACTGAGATAACTAAGCAAATTTTAAAATTAAAATGATTAGATAAATATCAGGCATATTTAGCATATAAAAAATGATTATATTTATATTATCTATATTTACATATTATTGATAAAATTAATCATATGTTCGATAGATTTTCCTTGGCCGCACACGATTGAAACCAGCCTAGATCCATCTTGATTCTAGATCTATCAAGCGCCAAGAGGGATCAAATCTCTAGAGGTGCAAACCTTTCCTCAAGTTTTGCACTAAAAAAATAGGCTTTCACCTCGAGAGATTTGATCCCTCTTAGCGCTTGATAGAAACCTTTCCTCAAGTTTTACACTCAAAAAAGAGATTTGCACCTCGAGATATTTGATGATCTAGGCTGGTATAAATTGCAAAAGCTTCTCACTTATATTTATTATAAAATAAAAACTTATATATATATATATATATATATATATATATATATATAAAACAATGCCAAATTTATATGAATTTAGTTTTAAGTACCATAATTATAAATATCTAGATAATAAGATCCAATGGAGTCATCCTAATCATACTAAACACTAGTAACTCTCTAATTATGCTTTTCAATTAGAACTATTATTAGAAAATTATATTTAATTTTATTTTTAAATGTTTAAAATATTACCAAATTTATAAATATAAATTTAGTTTACCAATGTGATATATATTGGTATTATTTAGTCCATAGTTTAATATAACAGAAGAAAAATATAAAAACAAGTAAGAAACTGAATATATAAATATAAACACGGGATATAGATGTGACAAGAAATGGGTAAACAAAAATTTACTAACATAAAATTTACTTTTACATAATTCTTTCATTATTGTTATTTTTAATTATACATGTGTTATTAAAATATATGGTAAAATATTTTTTTAAATGAAAATAATAAAAGTACATCAAAAAATTTTGGTATAAAATTTATGAATAAAATGAATTTTAACCTAAAAAATTTAGATAAAAGTACTCAATGTATTTTGAATCCCATACAATTAAGTATAATATCAAGGAATGAAAATATTAACTATAAGGACCAACCAGCAATGTAGCTATCAAATTTATGAAAGTAGAAACATATGAACCAGCAATATAAATATCAAATTTATAAAAATAAAAAATGTTTGAACTATTTAAATTTTAATATTTTATTTTAACCATTTAATCACTCTTTTATATCTTAGATGTTTTTCTTAGATTTAATAAAAAATTTAAAACATTTTCTCACTCGCCTCTATATATATTGGAATTTGAAATGTAGTAACTTTACTAATAAAAAATCATGATTAAGAATTGTAGTATCTCTACTAATAAAATCCTTATAGATAAAAATAAAAGTAATTTTTGATATTAGCAAATTTTGTTTTACCGATTTGTCACTATATCCCATGTGAGATTCTTACTTATTTGTGTATTTTTCTTTTGTTAAATTAAATTATGAACTAAATAATACCAATATATATCATATTGGAAAACTAAATTTATATTTATAAATTTGGTAATATTTTAAATATTTTTAAATAAATTTAAATATAATTTTTGCGTCGAGAGTCCCTCTACAGCCCAGTATATAGGGATGTGTAAATGTAATGTGCGTAATTTAAACTTTTGATATGTAGGAGTGTATATAGATGTGTAGATGTCATGCGAGTAATGTAAAAATTTTGATATGTCCGAGTGTATATAGATGTAGATGTGTAGATGTCATGTGAGTAATGTAAACTTTTGATATGTCTGAGTGTATAGAGATGTGTAGATGTCATGTGAGTAATGTAAACTTTTGATATGTTGGAGTGTATAGAAATGTATCACTTTAATACCATGGGCCAAATACCATATTTATTTTTATAAATATGGTAAATAAATAAAATATAAATAAACGATAGATATAGTAAATAAATAAAACGTCTTTTTATATTTACTCCATAATCCTATTTATATTTAGGAACACTCAAAAAGTGGTTTTATTTAGGTGAATCCCGAGCTAAATACCATGGGCCAAATTATTATTAATACCATGCCAAAAAAACATTATTAACCCTAATATTAATATTAATATTATTATTAATTATAATATTCACATTATTATATTATAATACTAATATTATTAAATTTAATTAATGTAAACTTTTGATATGTCAGAGTGTATAGAAATTTACCACTTTAATACCATGGGCTGAATACCATGGGCCAAACAGAGAGAGGATTGGATGGCAAAGAGAGAGAGAGAGGAAAATATAGAGAAAAGTAGGAGAGAAAGAGA
>JAXQQM020064594.1:0-24494 GCA_034641835.2 Pinus albicaulis | reverse complement strand
GTTACAAGCATACCAGCCACCTCTCACTGGCATTGGTCCTTCCTTTTGCACAATTTTCTTGAATTTTTGAGCCTCTCTATCTTTTAACCCTAAATTCATCTCGTCCAATTGAATATCGTTGGCCACCTATTCCATTGGACATACACTGCTCCAGCATCTCCAATTCTTCACCGCACAACAACTTACTATTTTAGCAGTTTTGGTCTGCACTCTGGGTGATTTTGAGGCACTAATAGTCTCTGGGTGAATGTGTTGTTGCCACTATTCATTTTAACCCCACCATCGGTTCTTTTAGTTTTGATTTCAACACAACTTACAATTTTTAATGATTTTGGTCCACGAACCAGGAGCCATTTGAGGGCCTAAACGATGTTTTTGAGAAGCAAGAACATGAGTTGCATAGGTTGATATTTATCACACCGAAAAGTTGTACTCATGGATAGATATTTCTAACAAACTGTTGAGCATGTCAAATAGCGAATAACATGCCAAAGTTGCGTCCCGGGAGAGAGAGGTACTCCCAATTGACCCAAACTGGGCCCACATTTTTGGCGCTTCATCTCCTAGGGTTAGGTTTTTGGACGTTTCGGGTTTACATTGTTTCTCAACAATAAATAGGCCTACCAGCGTCATTGTAACATAGTGAGGGGGTCGGTAGTAGTCACATCTCTTCTCAGAGATACGATGCCAGTGCCCTCGCCCGCTCATTTCCATTATGTCTCATTGTAATGCAGTTCAGAGGCCTGTAGCTGCTACATCTCTTCTCAAAGATAAGCCTACCAATGCCCTAGTTGTTTATTTCTATTATGGTTGTATTGTAACATAGTTCAGAGACCTATAGCCGCCACATCTCTTCTCAGAGATAAGCTACCAACGCCCTGTCTGTAAGCATATTTCAGTAATTTGATTTTAATAAAAGGAAACATTATTTACGCTACATCTCTATGTTTATGGCTATATGTGTATTCTGTTGCGTTCCTGCATAAATATGGATCAAATCTAAATTTCCTTGAGTCTTCAATGTCTTGTGGTCTCTCTAAAACCTCCATTATTTTTTCATTTGTATTTGTTTACCTTTGACAGGAATTGGTTTCAAATTTTCTTTGTTCTTATCATTTGTTCACTTGAAAACATGTTTTATTTGATTTTTGATCGCTTGGATGAATTGTTGTTTGAGTCCTCATTCTGAAAAGTGTAATTAAATCAGTAATTGAACATTTTCATCTTAGTTTTCTTCATTATGAAAATTGACTATGGTGAAAAGAAAATTTTTTCATTTGGCATTGAGGGTTTTGCAAATGCATTGGATTAGGAACAATTTCATCGAAAGGAAAATTGCAGCTTGCATCTCATTTGCTGCATCTTGATATTTTCTTCCCTTCCTTGGCTATATTTTCATTGAAAGAGAAAAGATTCTTGTTTTCTAATGCTAGATTTTCATTTTATGGTATTCAGGTGACATTCATGGCGAGACATAAAATTGCAAATTAATCAAATATAAATAGTAAAATATATTGAATCAACCTAATGATCATTTGTAACATTAACATAAGCATTTAAAGGTCTAGGATAGGGACATGTTCTGGTGTCATTAAACATAGGACATGTCATTTTTTCCAACATTTCATCCCGGGGGTGAAATCTCATTCCACATACGTAAGTGTATAGGATCGTTCTCCACGTACCTTTAGGTATATTATATGATGCTCCACGCATGAAAATTATGTGGAAAATATATCACCGAACAGTTATGAATTAGAAAACACTACTACGGAATGCACTCCCACGTGTTGTCGAGTATATTTTGGGAGTCCCCAATAGGTTTCTATCCATCCATAGGTAACTGAGTCTATCTCCTTGCATACTGTGGTACACTAAACACAACATTCAGGGATATTGGTTGTCGTATGTTAAGTCCTTGTTTCGCCAAGGTGTATATTGTGGTTCATTGGTTTCTTGGTAATCCTTTATGCCTATATTACCCTCTTTTCTATTTATGTATTTTTGTGTTTTTTATCACAAAACTTGGACTAATTGGGCTGCTCAACAGTCAATTCATTGTAACTATTTCAAACCACGTAGGGTTGGAAGTTATCCCTTCCAACCAGAGAGGGCTCTCTCAAGAAAAGATATGATATTCAATAAAAAAATATTTAAAACGAAGATGGCTAACTCTCATATGTTTTTTGGATTATTTTTTGTAGGTGAAATATGTGTGAGGGCTACCATTGGGCATGGAGTCATAATGGAAATCAAATTACAAAAAAGTATCATTCATGGAAGCTAAGGCATGTGAGTTCTTATAAAACAATTTTGACATCAAACCAGATATATAAAGGAAGTTGGAGCATAATAATCTATGAATTACAAGTAATTATGTAAGATTAAGTTGAGATAACATTAAAAATATAAAGGACACAAATTCATATGAAATCCAATATAATCTCACGTCTGAACAAAATTATTCTACAACTATCTATTAACTGAATAGAAAAAAATTATAATATTAGCTTAAGCCCTTACATCCATCGACCCTCTCTAACTATAAAACTTCTCTATTTATAGAGTGAAAACCATTTTACATAGCTCTTCCACTGGGCTATACTCTCAATCTGATGTAGAGTTCTAATCCCAAAAGGAATTCATTACATTGAGAGAAATTAGAGATAATTATTGGAAAGAGTTTGTAACCTAAAAGGACTCTATCACTATTAATTTCATCAAAAAACTTTAAATAACCCATACTAATGATGATTATCAAGAAAAAAAAAAAATTCTAAGGTGGCATCAACCATGATCAGGTGGCAAACTGTCATGCTAGAATTTAGGCTCTGACATTCGAAATTTGAGGATGAGCAGTGTGTTGGTGAGGTGGAAAAATGGTGAGCTGAAAGCCATATAATCCCTTTGCTTAGTGGCCTTCATCAATATTTGTCTCAATTATATTCTTCAACCTCTTCTGATGACTCATTTTCTGCACTAAATTCTTTAAGTGCTACAAAAATACTAAAATTTCAGTTTGCTGTAAAAATAGAGTATTTTAAGGCAAGTTCGTAGCATAATTTTTGTAGCATTTTCATTTCAGCCCCTTATGCACTTTTTCTGACTTTGATGCCATTTGGAGGGTCTTAATTAGGTAAAATAAGGTAAACACATGTTTTTATTCACCGATGTCATGATATCTTTTGGAAATTTTACCTCAAAACATTCTACAACGAGTTCGTAGTGAAAACTCAACTTTAAGTCTGGAGCTCACTATGAACTTGCCTAACTTCTCCAAAATTTACATTTTTTACTCCTTATCTCCAAAAAAAATGCTTACAGCTCTGTAACTGACTTGATATAGTATCCTAAGACAAAAATGGCCAAAAATTGTGTCTTACCACCTCTCAAGGGGCAACAGGGCCATCCATTACAATCATCTTCAAGACCTTTTTCTTCAATTATGTTTGCACCATCTCCATTTGGATTTATAATTATTTTACTTGGTCTTGTAGCTTCCTCCTCTATGAATGCAAACACCTGTTTCTCCTAAAGGTATGTTTCAACATCTTGTGAAGTGGTAATGTTATTCTGAGCATCTTCCTTGACCTTTATGCAACCTCATCATAAAAATCAATTTGTTTGCTCACTTCTTTTTTGAAGTCTGTGAGCTCCTTCCTCTCTTGTTTAAAGTCATCTAACTCCATTTTAGCTTCTAAAAACTATACTCTGGATTCCTTAAGATGTTCTTTTAGAAGCTCCAATTTAGACTTTTCTTTAACCTTTTCTTTGCCTTTCCTTGTCTTGATCGCCTCTGCTTCAATTGGAGATAGCTCTATGATTTCTTCCCTTATTGGTTGCTACTTATTTTTTGGTTCTTTATGCAATTTATCAAATTTGTATCCGTTTGACAACTATTACCTAATGAGTTGCTTCCTAGGTTTAGAAACAAATCCTAAATCTTCACTGGAAAAGTCTGGCTTCTTAGCTCTGAGACTGTAATATCCTAAAATGGAATAATGCATTGATACATAAACATAATATTTGAACACATAATATTTACACATAAAGATTTAAAAATCCCAGAATATACATAATAGGTTAGCCATTTTATTATGTGGATATGGATTTCAAATTACAACAGTGCTCAAAATAGATGTACTCAAGCCAAATACATAGGCTATAATGAACCTGAAACATGCCAAAGCAAGAACTGCATAACTGGAGAGATGTTGGAAGAAATATTGCGCTGTCCCTTCAGAAAATGATGTACATATGACTTCTTACTGAAAATTGAAATTCATATCTATGGAAATCTGGAGCGCTGATGATGCCAATATTCTAGATCTGGGTTCTATGATGGAAACCCAAGATAACCCAGAAAGGATTTTCCAAATCTATGAGTCTAGGAAAATCACCCTCTCTTCACTATACAACTACTATGTATGCAGATCTGAAGCTAGATCTGAAAAATATATGGCTGCAATATGTCACAATATCAGATCTATGCTTGAAGGTTTGATCCCTTCACTAGATCCTCAAGCTAGAAGCTCAAGATCTAGCTCCTTAATCGTCCTCTGATGATTTTAGTTGCTACTACACAACTGCTACCAAAAACTGCATTGTAAGAGATGGAGGCTCAATAGCCTGCTGCTAAGATATGAAAATAATATCCTGAATGATGGAAACAATGAAACCAATGTGAGGAGATGGTCCCTCATAGGATTTCCAGCTGAAATTCTGAAAACTTCATTCCTCCAATAGATCTACAAGACTGCATTGTGCAATCCTTGAAGGGACTGTTGTTTCATGGAGGTAAAACACAATGGCTTGAATGTCGGATATAGATATGTTGCTCCTAGAAGACTGAATATAAAGAACGAATTGAAGGATGGATCCTCCACTAGTTTCCTAGCTGGAATGCTAGAAACAACCTCCTGAAGATGGCACCAATTCCTGATGAGGAATAAAGCTCAATAGAAACCTTCCCAGAGTAAGCACTCAAAGTCCCTCATGGTTAAGGGTGGGATTTCCGCTCAGAAACACCCTGTGCTAAACAGCACTACAGACTTAGATAAACAACATAAGCATGCATAGAAATTTCCTAAGACAAATCCAGATATAAACAAATCAGAAAAAATAATCCAATACTAAAATCCGCCTTCTATTGTGCCTTCACCTTCATTATATGGATTGTGAGCCTTCCATAGCTTAGGCCCATCTCATAACTTCATTTTACATGTGGAAATAAGTCTCCATGTTGACTGTGTTGTCTCTCCATGATCTCCATCATGTATGCATGTGATGATCACCCTCTCCATCATGTGTGCATTATATTCACTACTTCCTCCATCATGTGTGCATTAGATGCACTACTTCCTCCAGTAACTTATCATAAGTGCTTTATGTCTTACTTTTAATGCACTATGATATTAGTTGACCTCTTCCAAGATCCTCATGATTTTACATTTAAGATCCATGATCTTACTTGACTGCTTCAACCTCCATGATCTATCTCATTAATGATACATGATCTCCACTCCTTTCACATAATTAAGAAGTTGCTCCACTACTCCATAATGTAGATATAAATCTAAAATATCCACATACACACATCAAAAGTGGATTTTATTTATCTTTGGGGTTTTTGGGTCCCTTCACCCTCTTATTTACATAATTAATTATGAAAATTAATGACTTTCATATTCCAATTATCTTGTGGAAAAAAATTGGGAATATTACAGTCCTCCTTGGAAAAATGTTGCTTGTCCCCAAGAAACAGCAAAAGTGGATACTACAGCAAACATACTCCCTCCAAATGGCATCCTCATATGGAAGGCCTCCCCATCTGTCATAATGTGTCATGTATGTCCAGCTCCAAAGTTGCCTCTCTAGAATGTCTAGAATGGCCTCCAAATAAAAAAGTTAGATACCCATCCTCATCAATGAATCTCCAAGTAGCAACCATATGATGACCAAAGATCTCATCTATACATGAGATACATCAAATGAAGGGGTTTCTTCCCAAAGTGGAAAGTCCCAACTCATGAACTATCTCTCCAATCCATGTTACATAGAGTAGATTGCATCTATCAATGCTCACATCATTAGCCTTGTTGGCCATGTACGATCCAAACATACATCAACATAGTGAAAAAAAATAAGTAGAGAAATATGGATGAACATGAAAAATTTCAAACCATATTCTCCTAATAACAACCACCGCAACAAATCCTTCTACTACCATGCTAGATCATTACGAAAATAAGTAAGAGAGCCATACTCTCTCAAAAGAATCCACCGCCGCAATGCTTTTTGCTTCCATGCCAAATCAACATCAATGAGAATATGAGAGCCATACTCTCTCAATAGAAGCCACCGTAAAAATTCCTCTTGATGTCACACCACATCATCATTGTACCAAATTTAGTTGCCATATTCTCTCAAGAGAAGCCACCTTAGTAAGGCATCTTGTTGCCCCATCACTTCCTCATCATACCATGTACAATGTCCATAATCCCCCAACAGAAGCCAATGTTGTAAGGCCTCATGTTTCCACCGTCTATCATTATCATGCAATGTATGTGAATAATTCAACCAATACTCTCCCAAAAGAAACAAGGATTCTTGCCGCCTCCTTACATCATCATGATGCAAGTCATGGAGCAACAACATAGCAATGGACATGTGAAATGTCTCATCAGAATAATACAAACAAGCTCCTCTATGCTACATCATGTGAGAGTTATGCTTCCTCCCTAAACCCAAGTACATACATGAACATGAGATATATCCCAAACAAAAACACATGTAAAGACATGAGACATATCCCAAACAAAAATAAATACAAGGACATAATATTTATCATGTGATGTCCAAACTCTCTCATTAATAACCAACACAGCCATGCCTCCTGCTGCTGCATGTCATCAGTGATATGTATGGCATGGATCCTAGGAATGTGAGATGTTGGGTAGTATCCATACTCACCCAAAAGTAACCAGCGCAACCATGCTTCTTGCTGCCTGGTATCATAGATCTACAGGAAGGTAGGAGACCTCATGCCCCAAGTCTTCTTCATATTCAGACGAGACCTATTTCTTATCAAAGAAAATGGATCTAGTGGAATAATGTGAAGCTCTTTGCTTCTCCGGTTTCTTCCTCTGTTGATAATAAGTACTGAGACCTTCTTCACCTTGGAACCTTCTTGAGGTTTATCTTTGTCTTTCTCTTCTTGTTTCATTGATCTCTTTGGAGAGATCCTTTATATCTCTAAAGAAAGATGAGGCCAAAATTAATCCCTCCATAGTAGTAGATCTCTACTATATACTTTTCTTATGTTGTCAATAATGTCCACAAGCTGAGCCAAAGATCATGCTCTGATACCACTGTAATCTCCCAAAATGGAATAATGCATTTATACACAAACACAATATTTGAAACACAGAATATGTACACATAAATATTTACAAATCATAGAATATATAGAATAGGTGAGCCATTTTTTTATGTGGATATGGATTTCAAATTTCAACAGTGCTCAAAATAGATGCACTTAAGCCAAATACATAGGCTATAATGAAACTGAAAACATGCCAAAGCAGGTACAGCGTAACTGGAGAGCTGCTGGAAGAAATACTACATTTTCCCTTCAACAGATGATGTACATATGACTACTATCTGAAAAGGGAGATGCAAATCTATGGAAATATGGAGCTCTAATGATGCCAAGATTCTAGATCTGGGCTCTATGATGGAGACCCAAGATAACCCAGAAAGGATTTTCTAGATCTATGAGTCTAGGAAAATCACCCTCTTATGGCTTCACTATACAACTGCTGGGTATGTAGATCTGAAGCTAGATCTGACAAATAGATGGCTGAAATATGTCACAATATTAGATCTATGCTTGAAGGGTTGATCCCTTCACTATATCCTCAAGCTAGAAACTCAAGATCTAGCTCCTTAATCCTCCTTTGATGATTGCAGATGCTACTACACAACTACTACCAAAAAATATGATGTAAGAGATGGATCCTCAATAGCCCACTGCTAAGATATGAAAATCAACTCATGAATAATGGAAACAATGAAACCAAAGTGAGGAGATGGTCCCTCACAGGATTTCCAACTGAAATGCTAAAAACTTCCTTCCCCCAATAGATCTACAAGACCACACTGCACAATACTTGAAGGGACTGATGTTGCATGGAGGTAAAATACAATGGCTTGAATGCCTGATATAGATCTGCTGCTCCTGGAAGACTGAATATGAAGAAAAAATTGAAGGATGGATCCTCCACTGGTTTCCTAGCTGGAATGCTAGAAACAACCTCCTGAAGATGGCACCAATGTTTGATGAGGAATAAAGCTCAATATAAACCTTCCCAGAATAGGCACTCGAACTCCCCTGTGGGTAAGGGTGGGATTTCCACTTGGAAACACCCTATGCTAAATAGCACTGCAGACTTAGCTAAATAACATAAGCATGCATGGAAATTTCCTAAGACAAATCCATATCTAAACAGATCAGAAATAATAATAGAATACTAAAATCCACCTTCTATTGTACCTTCACCTTCATTATATAGATTGTGAGCCTTCCATATCGTAGGCCCATCTCATAACTATGTTGTACATGTGGACATCAATCTCCATGTTGACTGCATTGTCTCTCCATGATCTCTATCATGTATGCATGTGAAGATCACCATCTCCATCACGTGTGCATTAAATGCACTACTTCCTCCATCATGTGTGCATTAGATGCACCACTTCCTCCACTAACTTATCATAAGTGCTTTATGTCTTACTTTTAATGCACTATGATCTTATTTGACCTCTTCCAAGATCCTCATTATTTTACATTTAAGATACATGATCTTACTTGACTGCTTCAACCTCCATGATATATCTCTTTAATGAGACATGATCTCCACTCCTTTCACATTAAGAAGTTGCTCCACTACTCCATTAGGTAGATCTACATCTGAAATATCCACATACACACATAAAAAGTGGATTTTATTTATCTTTAGGGATTGTGGGTCCCTCCACCCTCTTATTTACTTAATTAATTATGAAAATTAAGAACTTTAATATTCCAATTATCTCGTGGGAAAAAATTGGGAATATTATAGAGACCCTTCTTCTTGATTTTTGCTCCTTTGACCTCTACAAGATTCACCACAGGATTTTATTCAATATCAATTGCCTACAAGATGTCTTCAAGCTTGTCCTTCCCCTCTTTCTAACTTCTAGTGATTCTTCTATGAGCTCCTATATAAATTTTAACTTTACTGCTAGTAGGGTTTTGCTGAGGTACCACTGTCTCCTGCAATTGATCAATATCTACCTCCATGGGCTCCACCATGGGCTGTACCTCCACCTCAGGTTCTTTTAGGGTCCTATAATAATAGGGTTCATAATTTTTGAATTGACTTTGATAGTCTTGTAAATATGTACATACCTTGCTTTCTGCAAGTTGTTTTCCCATATTTGAAAATAATAAAAAATGAAAAGAGGGTAAAAGTCCTAAAAGAAAGATCAAAGGACTTTGAAAAGAAAAGATAAAAAAGAATAAAAATGGACCCCAAAAGAAAAAGAGATAAGAATAACTAATGAAAGTGAGCAAGTCATAATGCTACTACTATTTACTTTTACTGCAAGAATAATGATTTTGTGCAGACTGTTCAAAATGCCATAATCCGTGATCAGTTAAATAGTTTAATCTTAACTTTTCATGCTTTGAATTTCATGTTTTAGATAGAGAATAAATATATGTCAAACAATTTAAACTTGAAAAATCAGTATATAGTTAGATAATAAATGAGGAGCTCAACAATTTAATCTGATCCCTCGGATGAAATAAGGTTAGACTTAGATAGATTTATGCTTTAAAAGAAAAATGGATTTAGGGTTGCAAGTTTAAATGCACCTGTGCAAATGAAGTAAAAAAATGTTAGAATAATGATAGGTAGGTAGAAAGAAATTATGCAAGGCATGTAATAAAGCATCATTGGGCAAATTACTAATTTCCCTTCCCTCACAATGATCCAGTATTAAAAACCTTCAATTAAAGAGGCTCAGATCATTTCTCTGACTTTTGTTGGGACCAAACCAAAGATTTAACAATTGATTGGCTAAAAATATTGGATTCCCTTCATAAAATCCATTTCCTAAGCGTATTTACCCTTTTCCAAAAATACAAATCCTTTTCCTAAGTAAAACACCTTTTTTGCTTATGTTGTAAGTGTTAAATCTTGCTTCAAGTATGGGTATTTCAGGATTAACTGTGATATATGACTCCAAAAATATTATAATGCATTAGATGACTCCAAAAATATCATAATGCATTGACCTTTAAACACTTCTCTAATATAAACAAATTGATGATTGGATGTGATGGAAGGGATGCTCTTATAGGGTTTGGTTTTCCACTGCAACAGAGAAACCCTAATAGCTTATGGATCGTTGCTGTGCCCTATTATCACCTATCCAAGTGACGCAGTGGGGTTCTACGCACAGGCATGGCATCTGTAATCGGGGGGGGGGGGCAACCTGCCTCCCCCTGCAAACGAGGAATGGATCAATACAGCCTCTAACCAAAGTAAAATAGTCGCTGAAAAGGAGCAGGGGAATAACGCATCACAGGCGCAGGCCTCAGAGAAAATGCCAGACGCACCTGCTGCTACTTCTTCCATGTGCAAACCCATCACAGCTGAAAGACCCAAGATCGATTTGCCCAGCCATCGCATAAACACTCAGATCCAGTATATGAAAGACCATGCACTCATCGTAAAATTCATTGGCTTCTGGCCAACTGAGAAAGCGCTGCAATTGTGGATTCCTTCCAAATGGAAGCCCAAGGGACATGTTACCCTACAGCTTGGGCCGAAAGGCTTCTTCACTTCCATATTCAACTGCATAGAGGATGAAAACAAAGTAATGGATGGAGGACCTTATTTTTTCAATTCTGTTGGGTTATACCTCAGGAACTAGATAGAAAGATTCAATCCAGACAAAGAAAAATTCAACTGGGCTTCGGTATGGATACACTTATATTCGCTGCCGCTCGAATATTGGGATGAGGAATCACTCCAACAGATTGGTAGGGGACTGGGAGAGTTCATCAAGATAGCGGAAGAGACCAAGCTCAGAAGATACACCTCTTATGCGAGGATCTGTGTATACATGCATTTGGACAAGGCCCTACTAGACGCGGTAAGTCTATTTCATGATGATTTTAAATGGATTCAGCCTTTAGATTATGAACATGTCCCTTTTAGATGTCGTAGGTGTCATGCCCATGGGAATCTGTTTAGAGACTGCCCTCTCAACTCTTATTCCTTGAATAAAGAGGTAGAAGACAAGACTGAAGCAGATGGGTTTACCAAAGTTCTACCCCGCAGAAAGCACAGTAAGAAACCCTCTTCCTCAGGCAAAAAACCTAGTCCGTCTGCTAATACCCCGTTTACCAGAAATAGCTTTGCCCTCCTATACTAGTTTGATCCCTTTACTGATATTCCCCCAACCTCCCCTGATCCAACTCTCAAGCCCTTTTGCCCCTCAAGCACTCCAAACCCACCTAACCCTAATCCGATTTAGAGTGAGGCGCAAAATGCAGAGTCTTCCGATCCCAAGCCTACCTCAGCAACAGAGCTTGTTACCTGGAAACCCAACAATATGGATATTGATGGACCAATGCTTAACCTTAGTCTCGCCAGTAAGGAATACCCGAAAAGCAGTCAGCCGAGCCACACGGACGAGGACTCTGAATGCATCGATCTGGGTGAGCTTGATCTTTTGGGATTAGAGGATGCCTGCAGATGAAAGGAATATGATAAAATCAATCCTCGACAGATCAAAACACTTGAAGTTGTCCTCACAAACGTTCAACAACAAAAGAAGCTAGGCATTCAACCAGGCAGCCACTGGGACAACCTAAAAGTCATAAAAGAGTCCAAGAAATGAGGTTGAAAACCAAATTGGCAGCACACCATCACTTTAGGGGAGATGTTGGTGGAGTCAGGATGATACCCCAAGTTAACCCGGTTCTTCAAACCGCTTACAAATAGTTCTCCATGAAGCTCATCTCATGGAACGTTAGAGGGCTAAACAGCCCTGGGAAATAGAGGATGATCAAAAACATGATTCAGAAATAAAGACCACAAATCCTCTTTCTTCAAGAAACCAAATGTAATAGTACAGTACTGGGCACAATCTTATCAAAAGCTTGGCCTAGCTGCCATTCAGTTGCAGTTGATGCCTCAGGCTCCTCGGGAGGCCTAGCAATAGCTTGGGATTCTCAGTCTATAATGCTTGTGAACTTCCATGCTGTGCACAATCTCATACAAGCCACCTTCCATCCCATAGGTACCAATATACATGGGCACCTTTCAAATGTCTACTTCCCCCAGGACCAGGCCAGCAAGATAGCGCTCTTAAACACCATGGAAGCTCTCAACTCCAATAGGACTCACCCCCTATGGATAATTGGAGGGGACTTCAAAATGATTACCAGGCTGGAAGAAAAGACAGGAGGAAGGCCAAGATTGGAACCTGAATGCTCCCACTTCAGAGATTTCATCAACAACAGTTGGCTCATTAACCTACCATTTTCAAATGGAATATAAACATGGAACAATAGAAGAACTGGAGGACAACAAATAGCTTCCAAGTTGGATCGATTCCTCATCTCAGACAATGCCATACATATGGGGGGGGACCTCTCTGCTTCCATCCTACCTCTGGCGGGTTTGTATCGTTGGCCCATATCTCTTCAGTGGCAAAGCCCTTGTGCCCATCTGAAACGACCTTTCAGATTCTAAGCCTTCTGGCTTAGCCACCCCTCCTTCAAATCCATGGTCTACTCTGCTTGGAAGAGCTTCATCCTGCCCAAAGGTTCAAAAATGTACCAGTTCCAGCGAAAGCTTAAATACTATAAATCCCAAATCAAGGCTTGGAACCACTCAGTTTTTGGGAACATCTTTCGGGAGAAAAATGTCCCTGAGCATAAGATCGCAGACGTTCAACAAGAAATCATCAATGAGGGAAGAACATAACTCCTTGCATCTAAGGAACAGGACCTTCAGAAGCAGCTGGATGAAAGATACAGATAAGAGGAAATTCTCTGGAGGCAAAAATCAAGAATCCGCTGGTTAAAGGAGGGCGAAAGAAATACAAAGTTATTTCACCACTCCACAATACAAAGAAGAATGCATAATCAAATCAATCACATCACTAATCAACAGGGAGAGTGTTTGGAGAAACATGAAGATATTGAGCATGTTCTACTGGAACACTTTAAAAGCATACAGCAAGAGCCCCCAATCAATAGACAGTCGGCCATCGACAAAATAACTCAGTTGATTCCCAAGTTGGTAATGGACGAGCACAATCAAATGCTATTACGGCTTGTTACCCTTCTGAAGGTTGAAACAACAATGGCACATTCTAAGGATGGCAAGGCTCCAGGTCCAGATGGCTTTACTTCTAACTTCTTTCACCACTTCTGGGATCTTATCAAGATAGAAGTTTGGAAGCTAGTGGAGGAATCAAGATCAACGCATTGGCTACTCCCTTCCCTTAACGCAACTTTCATTGCTTTGGTTCCAAAAGAAGATCAACCAAGCACGCCAGACAAATTCCAGCCTATAGCTCTTTGCAATGTGATCTACAAGGTAATTTCAAAGGTCATAGCCAATCGACTCAAGCCTCTTCTTCTGCTTCTAATCTCACCCGAAAAAACTGGTTACATGGAAGGGCGTCAAATCTTGGATGGTATAATCTTAACTCACGAGCTTATACATTTTTTAAAGATCAGCAAGAAGGTAGGTATGCACCTAAAAATTAATCTATCCAAGGCCTTCGACAAATTAAGTTGGAATTACATTCAGCGGATTCTGGCTTCTTTTGGCTTTAATCAAATGTGGATAAGATGGATTATGAATATGATATCCTCCACATTTTACTCTATCCTGGTAAATGGGGTACCCTCTCCTCCATTCTCTCCTTTTAGAGGTATCAGGCAAGGGGACCCTCTATCCCCCTTCCTTTTTGTTCTCATGGCTGAAGGTCTCGGCAGGTTGATTCATAATTTCATTCACACCCAGCAATTGTGAGGCATCTCCCTTCACGACACCCCTGCCACCACTCACCAGCAATTCATGGATGATAACATGCTCTTTGGCCACCATTATGTACAAGAATCCCATTCCTTTAAATCCATCTTGAACCTCTTCTCTAAGGCCTCCGGTATGTCCATCAATGATACCAAATCCCAAATTTTCTTTTTCAATACCCCTCCCCAAACCCAAGCAAACATCGCGTGTATCCTGGGGTTTTCCATCACATCTCTTCCGGTTAAGTATCTGGGAGCCCCCCTTATCGACTCTGCCATCAAGCACTCCTCCTAGAACCTTCTCCTTGAAAAATTGGAGGCCCGTCTCTCCTCCTAGACCTTTAGGGTTCTCAATATGGTGAGCAGGCTAACTCTCATCAAAGCAGTGCTGCAATCCATGCCTCTCTATCTCTTCTCAGTTCTAGCTACTCCGAAGTGGGTCCTCAAACAGATAAAAATTTTGCAGCGAAATTTCCTTTGGGGATCCTCTAGTCAGAATAAAAAATGGGCTCTGGTCAACTGGAACACGATCTGCACTCCAAAAGAAGCGGGGGGACTTGGACTAAGAAACCCAACTCACAGCAATGAATTCATGGGAGCACAAATATGGTGGAAATGGTTATCAAATCCACACACACCATGGGCCAGATTATGGACAGAAAAATACACCAAAAATAGACCTCCAGAGGAACTGATAAGACTCTCCCCCAAGGAAACAGGTTCACTAGTCTGGAATGCGGCCAAACAAAACTGTGCACTAAAACAAAAACACAGCTTCTAGGAAGTTCGCAATGGCAATACGGCTAGGTTCTGGGTGGGCTCTTGGCAGTAGAACCCCAAAATAGCTGACACTCTCACTCAAATTAACATCGGAAATCTAACCGACTCCATGGAAGACAAGGTAAATCAGTTTTGGCTACCCACAAGCTGCAATGAGTTCAGGCAATGGAAACACTCAACTCATATTGCTCCCCAAGCACAGGAAGCCACTTGGGAATCCCTCAGCAAAGAGCTTCAACTCAGGAAAATCAGATGCTCGGAGGATCCAGACATTCTTAGGTGGGGATACACGACAAAAGGAATGTTCTCAACTAAGGAGGCCTATACTCTGATGCATCCGACGCCTCTCCCCCATGATCCACTTTGGCAGCTAATTTGGTCTCCAGTAATTTGGCCAAAAATCTCCACCTTTCTTTGGCTACTTAGTCACAAATGAATTCTCATGTGGGACAACCTGATTAAAAGGGGGTTCTTTGGACCCTCCCGGTGTCCCAATTTTAATCAAAGCAATGAAACTATTCAGCACCTCATGGTCTCCTGCACTCTTTCCAATTCACTTTGGGAGAAAATTAGCTTTCATTGCCAAAGAAGTAAACCAATTGGGGACATAACTAATATCATACGCAACTGGCCCAAGAAACCTTACAGCAACGCTCTTCTCAACACCCTTTGGCAACTCATTCCAGGTTTGCTCCTATGGTCTCTTTGGAAGGAGAGAAACAAGAGAACTTTCAGAAGCCAAACCACTCCTCTGGAGACTATTTGGAGCATCTTCAGAAAAAATATCCAAGAATACCTTGCTCTCCACTCCTGGCAGGAAGAAGACTTCCCCAATAAGCCAAAGGAAATCACCATTTGGGAGAACTGGAAACTTAAAATCATGCCTACTCCAACCTCTAAAAGCAGGAATTCTCTTGAAATTCCTCAACAATGGTTTCCTCCACCAACAGGGCTAGTAAAATTGAATTTCGATGGAGCTTCAAAAGGCAATCCAATACAAGAAGGGTTTGGAGGCATCATCAGAAACTCTAAGGGCAACACCCTGGCAATTTATTATGGCTCAATAGGATGGGACACTAATAACTCAGCCGAGTTGGAAGGGCTATGGCAAGGATTACGCCTAGCCCAGCACTATAATTTCTCCCCCATCATAATTGAAGGAGATTCACAGATACTTATCAACATGGTCAATCAAATCCTTTAGGGTACCAATGCTGCTAAGGTAGCCACTAGTTGGCGGATGGTAGCAAGGATTGAACTGATCGGAAAATGGTTAAAAAATAACAAGGCTGTCTCATTTACTCACGTCAAACAGGATGGTAAAAAAGTTGCAGACCTCTTGGCCAATCTTGGAGCAGACAGTGTTAACACTCTCAATCATGGCCCCCTTAACATTATCCATGAGAGTGCCATTTTGTAGAACTGCACCATGTTGGTGCACAAAGATAGCACAGTTCCAGATGCGGATGGCATTTAAGAGAGATGGGATGTTCGTCCCTTGGCGACTCCCGATGGAGCTCGTGTGGGGTGGCCATATGGCCACCTGCAATTTCATTAACGTGGCATTTAATCCGCCAACCTGCATGCCATTATCATTTTTCGCCCAGCTTCTTTACCACTTCGCTCTACTCGTCTGGTTTCCTATGGCATTTGTGCATGGTCATTCAACCTGCTCCTGTGCCGCTTGCAGCTTTCCTCCTCCACTGTCCAATGCCTGCCCTCCTGCCTGTACTGAGCCGAGCGCCCGCACTCAAACTGGGTGCCACTGCATGCTTTTATGATGCCTTGAGACGCTGTCGGGTCACCAATTCTTCCAGAGTGCTTTTTGTTGCTCAAATTCTCATTATTGTGCTCAGTCTGTCGAGTCTTTCTGGTCGACTTTCCATCCCGCCTGCCCTCCTCTCCTTCAGCCTTGCCCAACTGCCTCTGCGACCATGCCACGGCTCCGTCATAGAATGAGGTGCCAACGTGGTAGCAGAAGGGGTCGTGCGACCTGCTCTCAGCCTTCTATCAGCTCTGACTCCTCCTCTGAGGACGTCTCCTAGGGTCATTATCCAGAAACAGGCAGTCTCAGAGGCAGAGCCCATCAAGCAAGGCATGTGCACTTTTCCCAGGTTCCCCCGCCTCCTCATGCTGAGTCTCCCCTGCATCCTGACCCCCTCCCTGTTTTTTCCCCTGTCTCCCGAGAGTCGGCTCGTCTTCCCCTTCGTCAATCCTCCCAAAAAGCAGAATTCTGCTTCAAATTCTCCCTTGACATGCCCTTCATCACTGCTTTTGTTACTGTCACCCTCACAGAGGAAATGGTTAACCCAACCCCCTCCCCTGCCCCTTGCCCTCATCCCATTCCGGTTAAGGACGAAGCGATGAAATTTGAGATGCCGATGGAGTCTGTGCGTGCTAACCAGAGCAAGGAACACATGCAGGTGGATGTTGTCAACAAGGCTAGCGTGCCCACTGAAGAAAATGATGGCATAGGTGATGAGTACTAGTGCAGAATTGTGGAGGAACCTCCCTCTCCAGCTCATGACCAGTGAACTTCGCGACCCTCGGCCCACATTGGTACTGCTACTCAATCATCTTGGGAGATTTTTTGTTTTTCTTTTTAACTCTTCTGCTGAAAGATCTGAATGCTATTATCGTATGTTTATTTCTTCTTTGTTAAAATTTATGGACAATATTTCGGTTTCCCTTGCAAGGGTGGCAAGACTTATTCCTAAAGGACTGGTTTCCCGCTCAGGGCAATCCAGAGTTTTGTTAATCATGGCTATCAAGCCTAGCTTTTAGGCTTACACAGCTGAAGCTGAGGCAGTTTTGTACCATTATGTTATATAAATAGAATTAGTATTATTCAAACAAAAAAAAAACACCTTTTTTTCTTAGAAAAGTAAAAATCCCCTCTTAATTAATGTCAATTCATCCAAAAAACACTCAAAATCTACAAAATACATTTTATCCTAAGTTTATGTGTAAATATCAAAATGGGATAATTTTATGCTAAAATTCCTATTTTACACTTCACTTAAGTTTATTTATGTATTTTTCATCTCATTATATTTTCATTTCATATTAATTTTTTAACATAAAGTATTAATTCCCTTCGACTACCCCTTCCCATATATTTATTAACTCATTTTATTTAAAATATCCCAAAAACCCATTATTTAAAAATTAACCTATGGTTTATATTCCCCATGTGCTAATATAAATTCCCACCCTTTTCCCCATAGGTTAAAAACAAAAAAACATTATAAAACCCGCCCCCCATTGGTTATAAAACATTTGTTAATGTTTTATATGCCATGTCAATATTACTCCCCGCCAATCAAAATAATACAATGGTTTACGTTAAAACTATGTTTTAAACATTAAACTAATCTCGTTGCATAACACAACAAACCCGGGCCCCACGCCCCACCACCAAGCATCTTCATAAATTAATATTCACCATTCGCATCCCTATCCTCTGATCCAACGATCACAACACCGTATTGCATTTTAACTTGCGCAAACAATAACCATTTCAAACTTTGCGAAATGGGTGGTTTGGCACCCTTCTCTCTCCTCCACGCGGCAGCATATCACTAGATTTCATTTGATCCAACAAAAACAATTTACCGCCCAAACCCACGCGATAACCACCACCGGTTTTCTGCCTTTGAAGCCAAAACCGCCTCCGCTCTGATATGACATGCATTCTATGCCGACTTGTTTTGACCTAAAAACATTATAAACCTTCATATTGCACTGTTAAAACCTTTTTTCTATGTTATGTGCATATTTATCCTTCTAGCTGAGAAACGAAGACCCGATACACCATTTTTACGCCCAGAGAAGCAGAAAAGGCCACCACAGTTGCTGTCAAAGACTACTGGAAGCTTCAATTTGACTTCCAAAAACCTTCAAAACTATCAAAACCTGTTCGACACTGATAACCCAGTTTAAAGACAAAAATACCTGCACAAATAGGTATTCTTCATGAAAAATGACCTATTTATCATTTGAAAAGGAATTTCTAAGAAATTAAGCTTAGTAAAGCCCTTTTATCCACAGAAAGACCCTGTAGTTGCCCGAAAAGAACGAATTCTCTATAAAAACCCTGATAAACCTTGTTTTGATACTGTAAACTAGATTTTAAATTAAAATTGAATATTTGTAGGTAACCCCAACCCTTCTGTGCCCAATTTTAACCAGTTTCAATCTAGTTTGTCTAAAAAAAAAATAGAGGAAACCCTTGTCCATCATTTCCTAAACCTGTAAGAGTCTGAAGTCCAGTTTAAAACCAAAATTGAAGAATTAAACCCAAGAAAAATCCATTTATGCCTTTTTTTTTTAAATAACCTTTGTCAAAGTCAAAAACACTTCTGTAAACAATTTAAACTTACAGAAGAGTTCAAAAAAGTCCAAATACAGAGTTTCAGTTATCCAGAAAGTCTAAAAGATGTCAAAATCAAATCCAATAGTGTCTTCCAAGACTGTAATTATTGTAAATCCTCTACAACATCCTGTTGTAGACATTAAACATACACCCTTAGCATATGTGGATTACAAAATAGCAGATCCAGTCATAGAATTTAATTTGTTAGACCTCCACTGCTGGAGTTTTGAAAATTCATTGGATCAAGTTGAAGAAGTCCAAATTTGGGAGTCAAACCTACCCAAATATGTTGTTCCACTCACCCATCAATGTCCAGAGGTTATTAGGATGTGTCAGACCTATTATTCACCTGAACAGAGAGAAATGGTAAATGCAAATAAAGAAGTGTTATTCACAATTACTGTTGAGTCAATAAACCAGATGCTTCAGCTCAAACCAGACCCCAATGCAGTTCCCTTATCAATAGAAGCACTCACCAAGATTTACATTGGTCTTGATTTTCCCAAAATGTTTCAAATTTTCCAATTATTCATGCCTTTACATGTTGAAATTCCACAAATCAACCCTCCTTACTCTACTTCAAAATTTCCTGAAGGTTCTAGGCATGTCATATCCATATTTTCCTTTATCCTAGGGTATTTTATAGATGATTCAATCCTATGTTTCCTATCTACCTTTGTATCAGGAGAGCCTCCTTCTGTCATTTTCAATTATGTTGAGTACATGGTTGATAATATCCATGATTGGCTTGTCAAATTGCCAACTGAAGGAGTATTTAGATATACATCCATTATTTTCCATATGTTCTTATATTTCCAAGCATACAAGTTTCCAATAACACTTCAGAAGCTTGATATATAAGAGAACCCACACTCATTAATATTTTGGACATGTTTGATCAGAAAAGAGTCCACAAATTTCAGTTATGCAGAGTTTACAGATTACTTTATTCATCCATTGATAAACATGTTCACAAATATAGTACAACCAAGAATCAGTGATGAAATAAAGAAAGTTCTACAACTATCAGAGCAAACTAGAACTGGAGATTTGTACTTATATCAGAAACATACAGAAATCAGAGTTTTTGGGTCAAATATTTAACCCTATAAACTACCTAAGTATGTGCCAATGAGAGTTTTTTCCTTGGAGTACATCAGGAAAATTTTCAATTCAAATTCAATCAATTTTTTGGCAGCTGAAAAGAAGACCCAATTTAAGTTGAAAAATCAGATAGGACCCTTCATTTCTAGTCATAGAGATGCAGCACTAAAAGCAGCAAACAATTGCTGGAGTATAAATTTGAGTTTACCTTCTTATGGAATTATGATCCACATGGAATTCTCAGCAAAATGAGGGTTAAAAGAAAACTGAAACCTTATATTCATGACAAAAGACTAGAGATTGAGCAGTATGCTAATCAAATAGAGTGGCTAGAAAATACCTTGATTGAAACAGTAAGACAGGGTGATACTAGTCACACCTTGGAAGTTGCAAATCAAGGAGAGAAAGCTACTAAGAGATTCAGAGAATAAGGTACACTGCTGAGACAACTACTAAGAGTAGGTTTAAATTAAGGTATAACAAAAATCCTAAGCTCAATTCAGTTGATAAAAACAAAGAGACCATAAAAGTGGAAGATACATATGTTCCAAAGACAAACAAAGATGCAACTACAGTCATTATTAATGAACCAACCACATAAATTCTTAATGAAGAACATCCTGATAATTCAAACACACAGGTAATAAAGAATCAATAGAGTATGGAGGCATCCTCCTCACAGCCAGCAGAGGATAAAGATCTTGACATCAGAGAGAAATATAAGCAGATAAAGAAAAAGAATGAAGAAATAAAAATGAGATCTATTCTTAGTATTTGAAACAAACACTAGGTATCCAAAACAGACTTCTATCAGCTTTTGATTATTCAAACAAGAATTTGATTATGTCAGTGCTTCAACCAACAGTCAAGACTCCCAAAACAGTGGTAGATTAAAAAAAAGTTGATCTTGAACTACCAACAGAAAGTATCCATGCACTAGATCAAATTGAATTTCACAGGAAAACTTCTGAGATGCTTTATTCTACCATTACTACAAAGGCCATGAGTGTCCAAAAGCTCCAGAATACAATAATACATATGAGATGTCAAATGAAAGTTGAAAAAGCTTCCTCATATGCTAAAGATCTAAGGATTAAGTCTTTAGAAGAGTTGGTTATTCAAGTAGGATATGATACTGCCAATGTCAAAACAGCAGAAGAGTTAGTGAAGAAACATAATGATGATATTGCAGCACTGAGGAAACAACTCAAGCTTCCACCAACTGAACATCCACAAGCTAAAGAAATAGTGCAAGAGCAAAGCCAGAAAGATGATATGATGAACATAATTTTACAATTGACAACACAAATAAAAGAAATGGAAATCCAAATGGACAAGCTTGTCCATGAAAGAGAAATTACAAAATCACAAGAAGTTCCTACATTAATTCCCATGGAAACTACAGTTGTGCCTTCAACTCTTGCAGAAGATTTAGCACCAAAAGTACCATTAGCTACTGCAGTGCCAGTAACCTCATCCACTACTTCAGCTACAAAGTCATCTACATCAATAGTGCAACCAATAGATTAGGCTAGTAAACTAGTTAAGGCCATGGAGGAAATGTCACTTCAAACCAATGAGATCAACAAATTGAATAAAGTAATTGAAAATCTTGAAGACACTATGAAGCTAGCCCAAATTAATGCTAAAAATCATGAACAAAGGGCTAATAGGTTAAATGTTGAGTTAAAGAATATACAAAAGGATTTGACCTTGAAAGAGCCAATGTCTTATGTGAAGAATCGATTATGGAGTAAAATCATTGAATCCATCAATGATGTATGGGCATCAATATAGGTGATTTATGAGCAAAGGGATTTACAGAAGGCAGCCCAAGCAGAGATTCACAAAATAAAGGATGAACTGGGAGCCAAACCTGAGTAGGCCCTAGAACTAATCAAATTTATTAACAACAAAAACAAGAAAGAACTTGAAGAGATAGAAATTATTGATAGAACAGAGACAATCCTAGAAATAAGGAAAGTAATTTCAAAGAATAATTTAATGAAGGAGTTAGAGGAAAAATGTGAAAACATGAGCATAGCCATAACCAAATTTATGGTCAAATTTGAGACCTTGAGGCAAAGAGGTTTGCCAAACATCCTGGTTATTAATGATAAAATAATGCCACAAGAAGACTATAACCAGAAGATAAGAGATCATGCAAAAGAACAAGTGGGCAAAAAAGAAGGACAAGGAATTCCTACAAGAAAGGTTTTACTTAAAATTTTTGAAGACTTGTTTTATCTTCGGCATGAGATAAAACACTTATTTGTTATAAAAACAACATTTGCTAGATACACTGAGTCCGATGAGAACTTTAGGAAGCTGAAAAAGATAAAAAATCCGGATGATGAAGCTTAGGAATCACTCACTAAATTACTGTAGAAGTCAAAATGCAGAGAAAAATATTAAAACAGTTTGTTGATTTTTTACAGTCAAAACAAAAAATTACAGCAGTAAAGCAGTTTTTACAGAGTTTAAAGTGTACCAGAGGTAAAGAGTATCAGATATGAAGATAATATTTCAAAACAGATTTGAAATATATTGTGCTAGCAATGAAGACATCAAAGCAGCCACCTAAACCCAATTCACAACAAAATTTTCTATTTTATTTGGATAAATATGACAGCTTGCTAAGTTGTGAAGCAGCTACCACTATTTTGTTGTAAAAAATATTTTATTTCTTTAGAAAAATCCTATGATTATTCTAGGATATTTTGTAAACATTTTTGTATATATACTTCATCCTTTGAAGTATTATTGTGGAATAAATTGCTGAATAATTCTATAGTCATTTTTGTTGTACCTGAAGGCTTTTTGTGGCAAGTTCAAGTAGCAGACTGGATCAAGTCATCTAGCATCATATTTCAGGATTCATGTGATGAGCCATTAAAGTGAATTACTTTCTACTGTCATTTTTTAATCTTCTTATGTTTTACATGCATCCATATATGTGTTCCAAATTTGAATGATGAACTAGGAGTATTATTACAGGATTTGTTAAAAGCACCCTATCTTTAACTAGTTATCATTTCTATGTTTTATGTTGATTTCCAAAATAGGGAACCCTTCATTGCTCCCTATTTCGAATGACCCTTGTCTACTCCTTCCTTATCTAAATTAAAGAATCCTTGATTTCTCTTTATCCCAATTAAACCACTTCACCAATCAGCCTTCCTATATCTTCAATGACTTTTCTATCTTGCCCTGAAAATATTTGACTTTTGATGTTGATCCTAGTCCTGTCTGCTTGACATTTGACTCCTTAGCCCAATTTACAAACATATCTCTCACTATCCATCTCATTAAGTGAGTTTTTCTCACCAAATCAAACCAAACCAAACCAATTTGCACAATCATAACTAGCCTAATATCATATAATCAAAACAAAGTTAAATATTATAGAGAGAGCCCTCTATGAACCCTAAGAAGGCTAGATATTAGAGTTTAAAAGTTGGTATGTGGTTACCTCTAATGTTATTGGACTTTAAATAAAAAATCTCACAACTTAAGAATTATTAGAGTGATAACATACTGGAAACCATACTGGGGAATTAACCAATCCTCAGTCTTAAAATAGGTCTTAAAGGAAATTATTTTCATCATCCTTTCACCTTAAAGACTGTTTTATAAGTTGTGAGTATTATTTTATAAAAAAATTGTAATTCTGACTTCTAGAAAAACCTACTATACCAGGTCAAACTTGGATCCTAAACTTGTTGTTATAGTAGACAATCCGGACAGAATTGGAAAAAAAAATAAACAAGTAGAAGATTTATGTGCAAAACTTTCCTTAGATAGAGCCAATTCATTACCAAAAGAGTTAGTGAGTTTACAAGACATAGAGTTTGACCTGAAGTTTGAACATTTTTTATTCAGAAGTAAATCAGAAACTGACTTAAAAAGTGTTGTTATAGATCCTGTTTTCATTTCATTTCTTGAAACAAAACAGGAAAATATTTCAGCAGATTCTGAAACAAAGATATTTAAAGCTCATGATAAACTTTAAGAAATAAATGCTGCTATTCTTAAGGAAATAAATGAAGCTATTGAATTAGATGAATTATTAGCATACACATCTAAGCCTTTTATTTCTCATTTAGATACCATTACATCATCTATAATTTT
>JAXQQM020092333.1:0-10120 GCA_034641835.2 Pinus albicaulis | reverse complement strand
TTGCAATGAAGGATTTGGGAGTTGCAAAACAAATCCTTGGTATGAGAATAACTAAAGACAGGAAAAATAAAAATTTAACATTGTCTCAGAATGAGTACGTACAAAAGGTGTTGGAAAGATTTAATATGCAGAATACAAAACCAGTTAGTACACCTTTGGCTAGCCATTTCAAACTTAGTAAGGAGATGTTCCCCAAGACCCAAGAAGAAATGGATTATATGTCTAAAGTTCCATATGCATCAACAATTGGAAACTTAATGTATGCAATGGTTTGCACAAGGCCTGATATTGCACATGTAGTGGGAGTTGTAAACATGTACATGAACAATCCAGGAAAAGAACATTGGATGGTAGTGAAATGGATTCTCAGGTATTTTATAGGTACCACAAATCAAGCATTACGCTTTTATGGTTCAAACATTTCTCTACAGGGATATGTTGATGCAGATATGGCAGGTGATAGTGATAACATGAGAAGCACTATAGGGTATGTATTTATTGTAGGTGGAAAAACTGTCAGTTGGGTTTCGAAAATGCAAAGTGTTGTTGCACTTTCAGCAATGGTAGAAGAATATGTTGCTGCTACAAATGCTAGTAAAGAAATGATTTGGTTACAAAGGTTTATGGATGAATTGGGTAAGAAGCAGGAGATGGGCATGTTATACAGTGACAGCCAAAGTGCCATTCATCTTGAAAATAAATCAACATTTCATTCCAAGACTAAACACATACATCTCAAGTACCATTTCATACAGTCAATGTTGGAAGATGGACAATTGAAGTTGGAAAAGATACACACTAGCCAAAATCATGCAGATATGTTAACAAAAGTTGTAACCAGGGAGAAACTGAGGTTCTACTCTATTTCAATTGGTCTTCAATGTAGAAATTTGTTGAATAAAGAAGATTTATCCACCGAGATTATCCTGATCACATATCAATTCGAATTCATATGCAACACATAATCTCTTCCACTCAGATCATCACACATGCGGAAATAAAACAAGCGATATGCGATCAAAAGATCATCAAAAAATCACACACATTACACAGTATGTATGGGGAAAGCTTATAGCTGAAAACCCCTCAGCTATTGTGTATATTATAATGGAGAAAACATGTAACAGTACATAGCACAATACTCCTCACAAGTACTCAGTACTATCTCGTAATGTTACACACAAACTAGCTTGGTTTTGAACAAGTCACGGGTTCAAAACACATCCACTAATTGCCTGCCTCTATTGCACAATCAAGGTTGGTCTAATGAGAGATCCAAGGTTCGAATATCCTTGGCTTGACAGTGCAATCATCATGGGAAATTCCTCCAAGTGTGGTGCAAATCTCATGCACAACTGATGTCACAACTGATAGCTATCTCAACCCTTTCATCTACCTCTTTCAATGGTCTCCACTGAACTGTCCATGCACTGTAGTGAACTGATGTGTTCTTGAGTTGAATAATGAGTTAATAATTAGTGAATTAAATAATATTTAATTCACTCCACTCATTACTAGTTGATTAGTTAGTTAAACTAATCACAACTAGTTCAACTAAGTTAAACCGAACACAACTCCACCAACTGTCTCATCAACTCCACCAAACTTCTGCCACTGAAGTCCTAACTGAAGTCAACCATGCATGAGCTCACCAAACCCCTAGGAATAGCGTAATTCCTATGTCAGATGCATGAGCCACTTCTGTAGCTCGAACTGAAGTGCTCCAAGAGAGTAAACTGAAGTTTAGAGTCCAAATATTATTAAGGGTAAATAATATTTGACTTTTCTATTTTTAGGATAGGCAGTCTAAAAATAGACTTCGACCTAAATTTCTAAAAATAGAGGTCCATCTATTTTTACCAACATGACCAATACTCCAAGAATAACATACTGCAACCCCTGGACCATGCTCCATATGTCTAAAAATAGACTTTGCGCCAGAATTTGCCTGCGGGCCCACTTAGTGAAGGCGACTTCATTTCACTAAGCTCCATCATCTCGCTGCATTTTCAACACTCCCTCTCAGCAAGATATGGATTATCTGCAACCCCTATCCTGCCTCTGTGGAATTTGAACTTTCTCCTGGTGAGCGCCTTCGTCAGGATGTCGGCATCCTGATCCTCCGTGGGAACATATGAAAGCAACATGATTCTCCGCTGAACACAATCTCTGATATGATGGTACCTGATGTCGATATGTTTGGACCTATCATGAAATACTGGATTAGCCGAGAGCTTGATGCAGCTCTGGTTATCACAGTAGATCACTGTAGGCTCCAAATGCAACCTGAACAAACCTGCGAGGATCTTCCTCATCCAAATAGCCTCACATGCAGCCAAGCTTGCTGCCATGTACTCGGCCTCTGCTGAACTGAGTGCCACGGATCTCTGCTTCCTGCTGTACCAGGAAACTGCTGTCGACCCAATGCTAAAAACTCCTCCAGAAGTGCTCTTCCGGTCTGTTGGGCTCCCTGCCCAATCCGCATCAGTGAAGCCAGAAAGCTTCACTCCATCCTCCTGTCTGTACCATAGACCATTTCCCGATGTGCCTCTGATATAGCGCAATACATGCTTGCCCGCCTTCCAAAAGAGCTTGGTAGGCTTAACCATAGCTTGCGAAAGCTGGTTAACTGCATAGCATATATCGGGTCGGGTATTGACCAAATACATCAACGACCCCACCAACTGTCGATAGACAGTGGCATCCACTACCTCCTCCGAAGTAGCATCTCCCTTCCTCCAACCACTGTGAAGAGGAGGCCAACAGTGCTGCGCCCATGCATGTTGAACCTCTCCGCACCTCCCGGCATACTTCGCCCGAGAAACAAACACCCTCCACCATACTGCCTAAATCTAATCTCAGAAATAATGAAGGAGGCAACAAGTCCTTCATCTTGAACTCTCTAGCAAGGTCCTCCCTGCATGAAAGTATCAAGGTCACCATCACCCCCAAATCAAATCATCTACACACAGACACACTAGCTTCTCCACCACAATCTAGTACAGGTTAGGATCCGCCTCACTCTTGGAAAATCCAAGCCCAGTGAAATAACTGTCAATCCATGTGTACCAAGCACGAGGTGCTTTATTCAGCCCGTACAGTTCTCTCTTGAGTCGGCACACATGCGACTCACTGCTGAAGATCTCGAAACCTTCAGGCTGCTCTATGTACACCTCCTCCTCAATGACTCCGTTGAGGAATGTAGTCTTCACATCCATCCGATGGATGTGCCATCCCATCTGCGCTGAGAGAGCTAGGATCGTCCGTATGGAAGAGTACCTTGTGACAGGTGCAAAGGTCTCCTCATAATTGATCCCCTCGATCTGTGAGAAGCCACGGGTGACAAATCTCGCCTTGTACTTCTCCACACTCCCGTCAAATTCTCGCCTCGGTTCACTTTGTAGATCCATTCGCAACCCAATTACCGATTTCGGTAAGTCTGTGGGACAATCTCCCATGCATTTGCTTCCACGATCGAACTGTATTCCTTCGATCATGGCATCTACCCATGCGGGTTCCCTCCACAGCCTTTCCTCAAAAGAGGACGGTTCACATGACACATTGACTCACAAGAGCCATATCCTGTGATACCTGATCCAGACTTTCCTCTGCTCGCTGCTGTAGGTGGTCCTGCAACCTTCGCTGCATCCTCCAGCTGTCGCTTCGTAGTGCGCCAGTTCTTGATGGTTGGCGTTGCATGGGTGGTTTCTTCCACCTCTTGAACTTCCTCTTGTGGCTGATCCACATCCGGAAGCTCCTCCTTAGGAACTAACAGCTCCTCATCTGCATGCAAGTGTAGATCCCTCTCAAGCGAACACTACATGGCTTTCTCCTCTTGAAACTTGATATCCCATCGCACAACAGTCTTGCGACTGTCTGACAAATACACCCGATAGTTGTGAGGTTTATCAGTGTACCCCACCAATATTCCAACCTCAGCGGTCGGATCCAGCTTCTTTCTGGCATCCTTCGTCACATGCATGTAGACAGGTGAACCAAAAATTCTCAAATGAGAAATGTCAGGTCTCTTACCAGAATAAGCCTCCTCCGGTGTACTCATGCCAAGAACCTTGTGAGGATAACGGTTCACACAGATCATAGCTGGGCATGCCTCAGCCCACAAGTGTATGGGAAGGCCCTAATCATGCAACATCACCCGTGCAAAGACCCACACAATCGTTCTGTTTCTTCCGCTCAGCTTTCACCCCGTTCTGCTGTGGGTTATGGGGTGCGATGAGCTCTCTCCGAATCCCTTCTGCGCTGCAAAAGTCTTTGAATTCAGCCGAGATGAATTCACCACCATTGTCGCTCCTAAGAGCTTTCACATGCTTCCCCGATTCCTTCTCTACCAGCGCCTTGAATTCACAGAACTTTGAAAATGTCTCGCTCTTCTTCTGCATGAAGAAGATCCAGCACTTCCGAGAGAAATCATCAACAAAGATCACATAGTACTTGTGCTTTGCTGTCAAAGCTACAGAGAAAAGACCACACACATCTGTGTGAACTCTCTCAAGGATCGTTGTGGCGCGACTATCCTTCTCGTGAAAGGTGGTTTTCACATACTTCCCTAAAGTACACCCCTTGCACTGATCTGACTGCGCAAGGGTGCCCTTAGGAAGTCCAGTAGAAATCTGCTGCAGAATCTTCAAAGCTCCATGGTGAAGATGGCCCAATCTCCCGTGCCATAGTTCGCCCTCATCATCCCGGCTCACCACATCTCCAGCCTTGCATGCCATAGCTGCGCAGTCATCTACCTGCAACTGATAAAGGTTCTGAGTTCGAACCCCTATCTTCCGGGTCTCTCCAGTAGTCTTACTGCGCAGGAAGGCTTTTCCTTCGCCGAAGACCACATCATACCCCTTATCCTCCAACATCGCCACAGAGATCAAGTTCTTCTTCAATCCAGGTACATGCATGACATCCTTCAATACAAAGGGTTTACCAGACTCCCTCTGAAAGGATATGGTACCGATACCAGTCGCACTGTATCTACCATCATCGCTCATCTCGATGTGCACCAAGATCCTTTCCTCCGCATCCAAAATAGATCTCGATCTCGGTCATGGAAATGACGACCACCAAGAACCACAACCGATCTCGCCACGTGAAACCAAGCACACCACAAAAATCCAAATAATTGAGAACGAATGCCTTCTCCCACGCAGATCCGCAAATTCTCTTATTTTTTCTTCCATGACAATTTGTGTAGGCTAGCCAGCGGCTGGAAAACACTTCACCTTGGACATGTCTTGCTTCTTGCCTTTCACACCAGACTGAGAAGCCTGCTTGCTCTTCCCCTTCTTTGCTTTGGCAGCCAAAGCGCAATTTTCTTCATCAGATACCTTGGATGAAGATCCATCCCTGGTAGTTCTCCTTATCTCCTCCTGCATGAGATCCGCCCAAAGGCGCTCCCATCCCGGCAACTTCTCCCGACCATTGACACTATATTGATATGAATGCCAAGCCTTCGGAAGACCAAGGAGAGCCAGGTCCACCATGTCATCATCTTCGACAGTCACCCCCACACTTCCCAGCTCATCTTTGCATTAAGTGAACTTAATGAGGTATTTGGCGATACTGTCGTCTTTCTCCATCTTAATGTTTCTGAGCTTATCCTTGAGCACCAGCTTCCTTTGGTCGCTCTTACTCCATAATAGATCTATCAATGCTTTCCACATTAAATATGGAGAAGCCTTTCCATGCAGGTTGGATACAATATGATCCTTGATGCCCTCCAACAGAATCCTTCGACATTTTTCCATCTTCTTTTGCCAAGCTTCGACTTCAGCAGGATCAGTGGGCTTTTGGACATCCGTATCTACGAACTCCTTCAGTCCATTATCTTCTAATACTACCTCCATGTGATCCTTCCATGCAACATAATTCGAACTAACTTCAAGAGAATATTCGAGTCGCAAACCGTTGAAAGACATTTTCCACTCCGGCACCAAGAAAACAAACTGCTGCAAAATTCGAATTCCAAGCTCAAAGCTCAACCGCTCTTGATCTGTGAGAACAAATTATTTCTAGCACAGAGATTGACTACAGGGGCATTTACTAGATATATCACCTTTCAAAGGAAAGGATGGATCCAGAGGCTACCTGGCCCGCATGCAGACTATGTCTACCGAAATAAGTTTGTAATCACTGTGATGATCAATCTTTGCTTCAATAGCTCTGATACCATGTAGAAATTTGCTGAATAAAGAAGATTTATCCACCGAGATTATCCTGATCACATATCAATTCGAATTCATATGCAACACATAATCTCTTCCACTCAGATCATCACACATGCGGAAATAAAACAAGCGGTATGTGATCAAAAGATCATCAAAACATCACACACATTACACAGTATGTATGGGGAAAGCTTATAGCTGAAAACCCCACAGCTATTGTGTATATTATAATGGAGAAAACATGTAACAAACTCAGTACAATACTCCTCACAAGTACTCAGTACTATCTCATGAAGTTACACACAAACTAGCTTGGTTTTGAACAAGTCACAGGTTCAAAACAAATCCACTAATTGCCTCGCTCATTAAGCATAATCAAGGCTGGATCAATGAGATCCAAGGTTCACCCTCCTTGGCTTGACAAATGCTAACTTAATGTAGGCCCTCTCTATGGTAGTCTCATGCACCAGTATAGTCACAACTGATAGCCACACTCACCCTTTCACCCACCTCTAACACTGGTCTCCACTGAACTGTCCATGCATTGCAGTTAACTGATGTATTCTTTAGTTGATTTATGAGTTAATAATTAGTGAATTAATAAATAATTAATTCACACCACTCATCACTAGTGTATTTATCAGTTAGACTAAATACAACTAGTTCAACTAAGTTAAACCGAACACAACTCCACCAACTGCCTCATCAACTCCACCAAACTCTGCCACATGAGTTCTAACTGAAGTCAACCATGCAATAGCTCAACTAACCCCTAGGAAAAGCGTATTTCCTTCTGTCAGCTGCATGTGCCACTTCGTAGCTCGAATCGAAGTGCTCCAAGAGAGTAAACTGAAGTTTAGAGTCCAAATATTATTAATGGTAAATAATATTTGACTTCCCTATTTTTAGGATAGGCAGTCTAAAAATAGACTTCGACCTATAGGTCCAAAAAATAGAGGTCCATCTATTTTTACCAACATGACCAATACTCCAAGAATAACATGCTGCAACCCCTGGACCATGCTCCATATGTCTAAAAATAGACATAGTCTAAAAATAGACTTTGCGCCAAAAAATCGCCTGCGGGCTCACTTAGTGAAGGCGACTTCATTTCACTAAGCTCCATCATCTTGCTGCATTTTCAACATTCAAGTATGATGATGTAGATGAGAAACAAGCAGGTCCAAAGTGGATTCATTGTCCAACAAATGAAGCAATGGTGGAGTTGCTACAATTAGTCTCCGAGTGGGAGATTGTTGGGTGTGGAGCCTAATTGTCATCTTGATTTAGAGATATTTTTTTTAGCTATATGTATACCCCAGGAAGATTGTACACCCCTCCACTAGATGTAAAATTACCTTGTAAAATATTGTAATTTCGTAGTCAATCTCAGTCGTTCATTAGGCATATGATATGACAATAGAAGTTATATTTAATTTAGGGATTTTTTTGCCCGAGAAGGCAACCCCTTTATTGTATGAGGGAATTGTATTGTGGTTGTGTGTGGAGAGTGTATTTTGAACGAGAAAGAGAAAGGGGGATTGTGTGACAGAGTAGAGGATATTAAAATTGATCTTTTGTAGGTTGTGTCTCTTCATTTTGCTGGATAATATAAAGGAAGGATTGGTTGTTTCTCTATGGATGTAGCCCAAGCTAGGTGAACCACATATATTTGTGTCTCTCTTATTTTGTATGTTTTATGTGTTTTCATTTCCGCATATTTTTATTTGTTCCATTTCTCTATAATATATCATTTTCTAACATAGTTTAGACTCGCTAAAGGAGGCTAAGTGGTCCGGTTGCATAGGTTTCCCAATTTGACTAAGTGTCGGATTAATGAGAGGAAAATAGGAAAAAGCATGACTATAAACATGACCACACACATGGATCACTTTACGACATAACATGGAACACTTATAACACATGAACAACATCCTTTCCTCAATGTAACAACTTTGTGATGACCTACATGAAGTGTGACACCAAAGATACACTTTGTGACGATCGTGATGACACTTTCACGACAGTGCTTGAAACTTTGGAAAATAGTGTGATGCATTCTTACATAGTAATACAAACTCATTGAAACAAACGTTACCCCTTGAAACCACCAACGCTAGCTTTTGTGCATTGTGCAACACTCCACATGCTAAAATACGACATTTACTATATGAAGAGAAAAGTGTGAACAACACTTGGGATACGTGAATGGCAGTGAAAGTGACACATTCCAAAGCGAAGATAACATGAAAATGACACTAATTAAAGTGAAAGAAAGCGAAAGTGATAGTATAAAGCATGAAAACGACACTTGCAAAAGCGTAGGTGCACAAAAGCAACAGTTTGAAAGCCTCACCAAAATAGAAGTACAAACACAACGAAAAGTGAGGGACTATCAATGAAATTTGCACTGACTATTGACATGGGTTGAAAATTGCACAAGAACTGTATTGATGGATTTTGTTATGCTTGTTCAAGCTTGAATAATATAATGTGCTCATGAACTTTTTCGAACTGAGCATGTGTGAGCAAGTGACTTTTACCGATCAAGAAGTGACCATGGAACGACTGATCGCAAGATCCACAGTAGGCTCCAAAATTCAATTTTAGGTACATTTTTGGAGGGTGTTTGTCGTAGTGACAACACTTGGAGACACACTGGTAGAAATCCAACTTCTATTCCTTGGTCAATTTTTTCGTGCAGGGTCTAGTTCTTCATTGAGTATTCATTCATCATTCAGATTACCATGGCTTCCCCACTTACGCCATCTATAAACATATTCCCCTTCATTCCTTTACTCAATTAAACACAAACACACGATCAATGATCACACAATGTTTCGAATCAGGGGAGGGTAATGAATTTCACGAGGTTTAGATTTTCAGAGTATAGTTTTTCATCTTTAGCGTTGCTATGCTGCCAGTAGGCATAGACAGTACCCCAATAGAGTCACTTCAGGGACACAAACATTGCTCCATTGCTAGCAGGCTTAGACAGTACCCCGACAAAGTTTCTTTCTTCACCTCCATGCACAGGGATCATTTCTCTTCTTTTGACTTTATTTATTTATTCTATACAGGATTGTGCATTGATACTTATTTATATCATGGGAGGAAGAGGGATCCTGAATTATTGAGAGAAGAAGAGGTTGTCCCTTCATATAAACACATATAAGACCCCTAATATTGGTTTTCTTGTTTATATTTTCCCTTTTTCCTTCTCTACTTGATTGGATCAGCATGAAAACACCGAAACATAAAGACTCGAGTGTAGGCATGAGTTTTCTAGAATAGACATGGAGATCATGGTTTGACCCAAGGATTTCCATACGCAAGGATCATATTTTCCATCAGAACATCATCGACCAAAAGGTGTAGCCAAGGCAAGGAAGAAGGACAAAGAGTTAGCCAAATGTTGTAGTGTCACAAAGTCCTTTCTATTTTTCCAAAATGTCTTTCGAGCCCAAATAGGACACCCTTCATGCAAAATCTCATTAAATAAAACACAAAATACAAAACACAACAAGGAACAAAACTAGGAGGACAAAACAAAAGGAGGCTAACCGAAAAGATGTTTTGAAACCAAAATGAGAAAACACAAGATAAACTATTGAAAATGAATGCATGATGAATATAAAGGTAGACTAATATGCAACTAGACCTACTCCTAACCTAACTAACTATAAGTTCGGGGTCACATATAATGAAATTTCCAATGTAGTCACCATAGTTGTTACAAACCTGAAATCACAAATATACGATCGATTAAAACTGAGATAAACAATGTACAACAAAAAAGGTAAGAGCTTGAATATTCTGCACAACAAATTGAAGGTATTTCCTACCAGTTGAAAGATATGTCATAACCACTACTTCTAACCATTTCACACCCTTACCATATTTCTGAAAACTGTAAGAAGACAAACTTCGGGGGCTTC